>JACXGI010000948.1:0-26572 GCA_016801175.1 Esox masquinongy
ATGGTGACAGTGATCAGAACACCTACTGGATTGCAGTACAGATGTAACTAACCATGACTAATGCGGCTGCAACCCCATGGAAAACTGCTTAACCAAAATTCTACGTTTTTTCCAGAATATATGTTGAAGTACTTGCATTATTTGCTACCCCCCTAGAGAATGCACATCTTTGTTCAGATTTTGTCCTAAACATAAGTGTTTGTATTTTTCATAGTTTTACAGTAAGCAATTCAGACTGTTAGTCTGTGCTCACATTGCCCATTTAAAAATGGAATTCATATAATGTAGGCCAACTTGAACAATGTGTTGCACGATAAAAGACAGACTCCATGATAGACTTCAGTGACAGGCCTATGCATGCATCTTAACTGTTGTTTGCTTTTGCTGTCTGAAAGATAGGAGTTACTTAGGGAATGTCCCCACAAAGATAGGAAAGCCTGACAATTTGGTCCCCACAAAGTTTTAGTTTTAGTAATTTCTCATAATGAAAAATGCTCTTTAGCATTTATAATCCAATAATCCATGTAGCTTTGAATCCGTAGTATACCTTCTAAATAAATTCCTTGGATTGATGAACAAGAGAGTGCGAATAAAACCTATATCCGTGGACTCTGCTAACGGTTTAACTTCCCCTGCAGAACTGCCCCACACTTTAACTACACCCAAACCAGTGATCCTCTGGTTGCAAATCAATGTAACCTCCCTCTATTACAAGGTTGAGCCAACCCAAAGATACTTCCTGGATGGCTCCATCCATGACATTTCTATCTCATACCCATTCTAACCATTTGAGTCGCGGCACCAGTCTAAAAGATATGACGCTGCTTACTTAGCGAGTGACACTTTCTCCCTATTCGGCGCATGTCTCACTTGGACCTGACACCTCTTATTTGCGAATGCGCGTGAGCGCTCTCCTTCAAGCTTCTTCACCGTTGGCTCCACTCATAAGTTGGCGCTTAAGCCACAAAAATTAACACTTAAAGGGAAAATCTACAGATTCCACATTGATTTTGTGATGTGTAAATTAATCAATATGCCCATTGATTCTTGAAAAATATAACAAATACCTCTTGAGCTTTGTTCAGCTGTTTTTTTAAAGCATGGTAAAAATTATAATTTGAATGTCATGGATGTTCTGTTCTGACGTCCATTGCGTTGTCTGTGAATTTGACGGTGGTTTGACGGTCGCCAGCCCCATCGCTCGACTTATAGCGAAACAGGCAGGGTGGACTATGTTATTGTTTTAAGTAGGTTTCACACACATCCATGAGATCCCTGAGGGAACTGAATCAAAACCTTTGGACCACATTGGCTTTTATTTTCTTCGCTAGCCTTTGTATTATGGTACAGTGACATAAAGGGGGAGAGTTGTCGGGAATTCATGTATTCAGAACCCTACACCAGCTGATGATGGCTTTGTGTGGTCGCATGTAATCTTTACTAATGCTCTTTCTGGCATGGGATCCTTTTTCTGATAGAATCAGTGATTTTATCAGATTTTTTTTTATTGCATGCGTATGTTTTTCAATCAGGAAATGCATTAAGAAACAACTTCTGAGTAAGGTTTTTGCTGGCCAACCCTAATATCAGGTTACAGTGTTTGTAATAACGAGGGCCGGTATCCTATTTCAGCCATGATGTGGCCACGTGAAATTGTTTTGGAGAGAATGATTGCAGACAATCATAGTGATTCCCTTTCTACTGACAATGATCCATGATTGTTCATGCTACATCAACAAAATACTGCTGCATGCCTCCTATTTCAAGCATGCCGGTAAATAAGTACCTGTTCAATGCGGGATCCTGATCAGTAAAAATAGACAAAATGCTAATTATCCACTCCTAAACACACACGCTACAGATAACAACAGAAGTGTCTCATTCCGTTTCAGGAGACCAGTAGGGATCATGGTGATTGAACATCTCTTTAGTGCTGTCTTTCTGTGCACTGTGTGGCCAGTCTGTATACAAGGCCTTTCTTAGGTGTGGTTATCGCACCAGTGTGGTTCCCTGAACCCTTTCCATTTAACATGAATGGAACAAATCTGATTACGTCCAACTGGCCTTGAGAATGTAGCTGTCTGCCTCTCAGGATTTGCCATGTTAATTAATTAGCAACCGAATATGACCTGGAGCAACTAGCTTTTTTAAAGGTAATGCCCATATACCAGAATTGGTTTATTCAGTGATGCTTTTGAACTGATTTGGGCAGACATTAACTATAAACCACTAAACTCCTGTGGTTGTACAGGTTTTATGTTACCTCCCCACGTTGTAGGCTGTGTGCTCTCCATCTTCTCCGTATTTCATTTTGAGTGATTTATTTGTCACATTACAACCAGGCCGGCTTTGTTTAGCTCGTGCTTTAAAATGGGCCCCATCTAAAGTCAATTTACAGCTCAAGAATGTCTCTTAATAAAGGTTACAATGAAGGTTGTGTGTGCTAAAAAATGCTCTGTTGGCAAATCAGGTCATTATAATGTGCATTCTACTTGTGTGTAGTTCAGTCTAAATATCATGTTTCATTTCATTTAATAACAAGATAAAGTCTGTTTTTGGGTTCTAAGTCAGTAAGTTGTTTGGTTCACATAGCAGAAATGAGGTGCCGAATAATAATTCTTGCAGCCATTAAGTTCAATGCATTCTCAGACTTTCTAAATAGAGTTATATACTAGATGTACTCCAGTTCAGAAAGACGGACATCTGTGAACAAGTGGTAAAGATAATGTCCGCTATAAAATATTTTGTCTGCAGAAGAAAAACAGATATTTTCCACAGTACATATTTCTGCAGCAACAGGTGGAGAAAATAACAAAAAAATCTGTTTGTACATATTTACTGTAGTAAGCTACTTGCTTTATTACAGCCCAAAATGTTTAATTAGAGGGCAATGCTTTTTCGATGGCCGAGATGACAGAAATATGAATGACCTTATTTGGCTCTAAGGGACGTAGAGGCTGTAGTGAGCAACAGACTACAGACCAATTCCTGTGAGACAAGTGCCTGTCAGAAAAACACTCACCCTGCATATACATGTTGTCTATAAACATTTACTGGCCGTGTGTACTCATGAAGTCGAGTGTGGAACTCGGAGTTCCTCTTTGTTTCATCTTTGTTTGTCCGTCCTCTTTGAATGATGTGGATGTAAAAAGGGGGTGCTGTGGGTTCAATTCTATAGTTTTTTATTTTGTAAATAATGCACCCCTACTCTCTTCCCTGACTGTCCTTCATTTCTGAAACGTCCAAACCTGTTGGCATGAACTGTTCACTGTTATCCAGCATCTCTCATGAGAGGCCTTACTCTCCCTCCCCTTTTTTCTTCTCTCCCAATCTTTTTCTTTAACTCTCCTCTCCTTTTTCTCCCATCCCGGACGTGTTTATTTCCTTGTTTAGCCACAATGCCCTCTCCTTCTCTCTTTCTCTCTCTCTCCCCCTCACGTTTTACATGTTTTCCGCAAACAATCTGAACCACAGACCGCTGGTCCTTCTGAAAGACAAAGACAGAACCAACCTGGCAACCCGACGTCGAGGCCTCAAGCCCTTGTGATGGAGGCAGTCTCCCTGTGCCCAAAAAGAATGTCCAGAAAAGGAACAAATAGGTTTTATTGCTACCTAGCTAAAACAGTTAATTACACATGGTCTCTGACGTGGAATCTTTTCTGTAGGCCTTTCTGTGAGCAAACTCTGTGGTTCATTGTAAGCTGCCTATTTGACCTCCACTTTCTTCCCTGCCGTTTGCAGCACTCTGTTATAGATTGACAAGTGACAGTGTGTGTTAGACCACTGTGTGTGTATTTATGTGTAGCCATGCATGAGGCACGAGTGAACATAGACGCAGGGACAGGAAGTTATAGGTCCTTACACATGCGGAAAATGAATATGTAGATATGCAAGTAAACACAGAGCAAAAATAATGGCAGTATGTTTGTAAGGTTGTTTTTTTTCCCTCTTCCACCTAGCCGTGATTTGGCAGGTAGTAATTTCATTCACTAAGGTAATCTTCGTACCTGCTTGGTTGTGTGGTTGTCCCACCTAACTATCTTAAGATAAATGCACTAACTGTGAGGTGCTCTGGATAAAATGTCATGTGAAATGTCATAGACACAATGTTTATTAACAACTCAGTAAGGGAGACAAGGAGACAGGAGTGTGTATTTTCTTTTCTCCCATTAGGCCAGTGGAGAGGGACTGAGTGGAGTAGAGGAGATCTGTCACTGTTTTAATACCTGTGCTCGTAACCAAAATGATTGGCACCCTTGCACTTTTTGGCCACCTCAGAATAGTCCAGAGTCTTGTCTTGAATCATTTCTGGGTGTGTTTTGAAGTGTGTTTGCTGACACTGTCCTGGCTGGAAGACCGGTGCTTAATTTGAGCCGAATCAGAATCCGGCACCCGTCAGATTTGTTTCATTTTGTTCTGGCACCTATTTTCCACGGATCTGGTATCTGTCGCGCATTATTTGTCTTGTCACTGAGTTCACTTTCCGCTGTAACCCGCTACCTATGAGCTTCATTCGTGACAATTTCCTTTCTCTGAGTCACACTGCAGGAGCAGGTGAAAAGATCTGCTCTTCTTTCCTTCCTTGCTCATTGCAGTATTCCACACGACACAGAACAGGAGAATGACAATTTCGGGATTTTTGGGAAATAAAATGAAATGCTAAACACAGAAAAATTGACTTCTATGTCCGTTATCTCAAAATAAAAGCAGGATTGCCTAGAGTACTGCCAGCTCAGAGCTACATGAATATTCCAAACTACAACAATGGTAGAGTGTAGACTGAAGGTAGTCGGTCTTGTTGTAGCCTTTGGTGTTTCTTGTAACAGGCTTTCCTGACACTCATTGTAGTCTCTGTACGGTAGTCCTCAAACTGTCCAGCCTGGTTTTAAGGGCAGAGAAACAAGCAATTTCTGATAACTGGTGTACTCTGGTTCTCTGCTCGTACTCACCAGCCTGGTTGAATTGGTGAATTCACAGGTGAGTTCAGTTTCAAAGTGAAGAAGAATCACTTGCTTGAAATCAAAAAATTTACATTTACTCCAGAAGGTGCTTTGTCTGAATCATTTTAGCATTTCTTTGTGGAATACACTATGATTTAGTGAATGATTGACACACATTTTTGGGTTTTGTTCGACTGCAAACCACAGAAATACAGCACCTACTGTACGTGCATACCCAAACATTTTTGAATTTCATCAGTTTCTAGTAGAAATGGTGCCTTATTTTAAACGAGGGCAAGAGTGCCAGTACTTTTGGCCATGACGGTACTTGGTCTAGTTCCCCTGTGGTGAGGCGGCAGGTTGACTGGCTCTGCTTAAATAGTTAATCCACCAGAGAAGAAAGTATCTGTGATCCACTTAGTCCCCTGTGTAACCTGCTTGTCCTGTCTACACTTTGCTTCGCTGCAGATCAAGAGCTTAACACTGATTCCACTTTCCCTTTTTCCTGTTACTCAAATAGCACTTCCTGTATGGTTGCCAAGTCAGTCACTGGCAGTTGGATCGTTGATTACATGGACAGGTTCTTGGATTATACACAGTCCTTCTGAGCTCCTCGTCCCCAGGCAATTACCCACAATGCATCTGCCAGGCACAACAACCATTCCAAGTTGGCAATATTGACCAAATCATTTTATGGGTGTGACCTTACTGAGTATTTATCATCTTTTAATTTTAGTGACTACAAATGCGGGGAAGAAGAGGCTTCAAATGGAGCTGGATTTCAGATGTTTGATCGAGTAAACAAACACAAACCATTACGATCAGTCTACCCTGAGCCGTCCACATGTTACATCAGAAAAGCCAAGCAGCTAGAAGGCTCCAGCGCCAAACGCAATCGTGTTTTAATGACAGGGTCATGACAGGAGGTTGATGATACATGCAGAAGGTGTTCCCTGGTGTTCCTCTGGCGTTGCAGCCTTGCAAATGTTAACTTGTTTAACCATCACATCTAGCTCTAATGCGAGGGAGTTAATGCTTTTTCATGACATGGTAAATGAATGAGTAATGAGGAGTATTCTGAATGCAGTGGAGCGGCGTGTAATTAGGTTAGAAGTGTTTAAAACACTTTAGAGTATCTGCAATTACAACAATGAGCTCTGGTCATGAGCTCTGGTCCTGCTCTGGCAAAAACGCCTTGTTTCCTTCGCCCTTCTTTAGATTCAGGCATAACCCGCGCAATGGGCTGTTAAAATGGGGAGTCATTCTTCTCGGATAGCTTACTTCATAATCAAATGCCCCTTACGTAAGTTCAAAACAAGATAGGGCATTTGCTCAGTTCAGTTTCTAAATTCAAAATGCATAGAGATTTGGAGAAGAGCAAAATGGATGTTGAGGGCCCAGGGTGGCTTCAGGCAGCCGATAGCAGAGAGACAACAGTAGCCTACTAGCTGGCGCACTCGTAACACTCCCAACAGCTAAAACAGCCATGCAGTGAAAGCAATAGCATATCATTCAATTTCAATACCATGTCATGCCGGCTGGGTCTTGTTTCTGCTCCAACAATAACAACTATCAAAATTTCCCTACGCATTCACAGAATGCTAAATACTGAAAGTGGACACTTATTTATTCAGGAAACCGTGTGTGTGTGTGTGTGTGTGTGTGTGTGTGTGTGTGTGTGTGTGTGTGTGTGTGTGTGTGTAATATATATAATATATGTCATCTGTTAGTTGTGTGGTGAGGTGCCAGGGAGAGCATTAATAAAGGGCTCTGACTTGCGAGCGTGTTGTCTGTGGGCACTGTGCAGTGGCCTGGGGTAGGTTGTGTGATTTCATGTTTGTCTGTGAAGAGAGGCTGCCAACATCTGGTCTGCTATGAAAGGTGGGTCACAAGCTACAGTAAGAGAAATATGAAATCATATTGATTGTCCTCTGTTTTACCATGGAAGTGATAAAGGGTCTGTTTTTACCTTGGCTTCTGTGTGTGTTTCTCACGGGCAGTCCCTCTTTTTGTACATGTGTGAGCTCTCGTGTGTATGTAGGTCCGTTCTAACTCAGTGAGGTACGCAAAGGCCCACCACGTCTGTTTCCTATATAAAGTTCCTTTTCCATTTTGATTTCATAACTCTGAAATACAGTATGAATGTGTATGATTTAAAGCACGGTTGCCCAACCCTGTTCCCATACTGTCCTGTATGTTTTCTCTTCAAACCCAATTTGTGACTTATCTGATTTTGTGTTTTATCCAGGTAATTGTTAAAATCAGATGCGCTAAATTAGAGTCGGAGAGTAAACCTACAGGACAAAAGATCTCCAGGAACTGGGTTTGGCAGCTCTGGTATAGAGAGATCGAAGACGAGGTGCTATGACCCCGGTCTCTCCAGGTGGTCTCTGTGAGATAACGGATTAGGTCAGTGGGATCGTTATGTTATGGTTGTTCTGCATGATCATTTCTCTGGGATTTGACAGAAATCCCCAGTTGGAGTGTTTGAGCTTTAAGTGTTAAGTACTGTGTAGAGGAGGCTGGCTCTTCTGTACGTGTCCAGCTATCCATCAAAACAGTCTTTCGCATCACTTTAAGCACGTTAGAGATGTTTAGATATGGGCTTGAACTGGAACCAGACAAAAGAAAGAAGTCAAAACCTACTTTGTGTGCTTGACCTAGCTTGGATGTGGGGAGTGTTCCTTTCCTGTTTCCTTGACATTGTTTTGTTTTTGGTTGTTAGTATTTGAATACATCTGATATATTTTTCACATGTAGGACTGTTAATTTCAATGAAACATGTTGAAACAGAAATTCTAATGTACTGTCATTTTCCAGATGGGAGAAAAATATGAGTGGGAGGGATGTAGAGAGACAGGCGGGGGGGGGGATAGAGGGTTGGAGGTAAGGAAGGAAAAAGGGTTATGAAATACAGCATGAAGCTCCACACCCAGCTAACGACCATCTCTCTCTCTACACCCGGCTGTCCCTGGACAGCTCTCCGAAACAGATAGGGCTTATGGCAGCCATATGGGCTCTATTCTTTCCTGTCTGTCTGCCCAAAGGAAATGGGGCCAGGGTTAACCCAACCACCTTCAAAAAAATCTTACATTATTGCCCCAGGCAGGAGAGTAGATGAAAAGGGACTTTTATTAAGTTTTATTTTGAAATGCATTTGTATTGCGTATCTATGTGTATATTTCCTTATTGGAGGTGAATCGACAAAAAGGAGATCTCTAAACTAAGTGAAATATTGTGGTTTAGTAAGCCGTGGCTTCTGAAGTGTCACTAATTTGCAGAGGAAAGTGGAGACGATGCATAAATGATTTCTTACAATCATAAACTGCAGTAATAGGAAGACATGTGATGCGCACACACACAAACACACACACATCATTCTAATATTGCACATTCCTCACATATCTTGAAATTACACCAGAATATATTCAACATTCTCTACGCATTGTTCCTTTTTTCCATTTCAGTATATAGAAAGCATATACTGTGTACCGTTAACAAAGCATAGATATACAGAAACATTCCAGACTGTATAGCAACAACCATAAAACCAAATGGTTTGTGCCCTGAATGCTGATTTGGCTGTAATTTGTGGTATAACATCATTGATCGATTGTTTTTTCTTGGTTGATTGTCAGAGGTATGACAGTCATTAATGAGTTAGGAAAAATATGAGGGTAGATTCAGACTGTGAGTGTATAAAAAGCTGCTTGCGTGTTCTAAAGTGAGACTGAAAAGACATTCCAGAATATTCCACCTGTAGTTTGATCCATCTGTCCGTCAAGCATTTGGTCAGTTGGAGGGTGGACGATAACCAGAAAGAGTGAGAAGGTGAGCGTGTGAAGACCAGTATCTGTATCCAAAAGTTAAATTGTCACTGAGTTCCAGATGAGGCTTCACTGCACACTCAAAAATGGAGATACGAAACAAGGACAGTTCTGTACTTATAGGTACACTTTTGAAGAATGTTCCCTCAAAGGTACACTATTGGTCTTTATGGGGACAGAAGAGCACCTTTTGACTAACAGAAATGGTACAAAGTGAATTAAAACAAAAGAAAGAACACTAAAGAGTACGCAATTGTTACTCAAAAAGGTACCCCCCCAGCGACAAGCATTTGTACCCTTTTAAGTACACACCGGTACTTCTGTTTTTGAGTGTGTGTGACTGTTTAAATGATCGGAGGGAGGAAGTGAGAAGTAGACAATTAGGCATAAAAGTGTCTGGAAGAATCTTTTTGGTTTCTATTCACTGCTGCACTGCTGGAACAATCCCAGGTCAAGATTCCTCAAAAATCTTCTCCTTATTCTGACACCCAGATAGCATCACACAACCTTTCCTCTGATTGGATGTCGGACCGCTACCTCAAGCTAACGTCAATAAGACAGTGCTACTCTTCTTTGCGCTTCAGGGTATTTCAATCATGGTGGAAAACTATACCGGATGTCCCGCTGACAAAATACCACCTTACCAAACACACAGCCGCACTGGCACTTGTCCAAGCAACGGTCATTTAACGTCTGTGCTAGCAATGGTTTCATTGAGGAACTCCAGGGGTTCTGCGGGATTCCCAGAGTCACCTCTAATTCTAAACGTGTCGAGAAAGAGATGGAGAGAAACCTGAACCAGCTTGCTTATCATTAGCGCCCACTTACAATATGTCAAAGCCATTGTTCTCCAGGGTCACATCCTGGTTGCCAAGGGGTTGGGAAAGTACATCCCAGCGTTTGGCCTCTTAGGTCTTAGGGCAAGCTGTCTGCCGCTCACGCTGATCTGATCCCCCCCCCGACGACACAGGAGGAAAACACAACCTGCTAGCCGTTAATGGACTAATGCGTGCATCTTTGTATGCAACACATTAGCCTCGGTTCTCCCATCTCCGCATGCGTCATCTTGTTAATTGTCTCTGTATTGTGTCAACAAAACCCTCAGGGCTTCCGATGTGAAGATTGCTGTATAGCTCTTTGGCGGTCAGTTATCTCTTTGTCATGAGTTATGTAATTTATACGTTTTAGCTCCCGTATGTTACCACCCAGCCGCGGCCAGTGGTCAAGACGAACATTCCCAGACAGAGATGCTGCTCCTCAGCAGTTCGATTTCATTTTCCGCTTTTCGTCCATTTTCCCTGCGTTTCCCCGCCCTGTCTTTCGAACTGTAATTAGTAACACTGGCTTCTTGCTCGGTCCCAAATGGCACACTATTCCCTAGGTAGGTTGCTGCTTTTGACAAGGCTCTGGTCAAAAGGAGTGCACTGTACATGTAGAGGCAATAGGTTCACATTTAGAAATTGTGATTTCTGGAGCTTTCCGTCTCAGTTTCCGAGCAGCCACGTTTGATGGTCACACTCCGGCGTTTATGAGCTCGGAAAGTTCCTTCTTAATTAGGGGTGTGATCGGGGAAAGTCTCACGACTGTGAGTCGATCCACATTCTGGTTAGAATCTGACTGCGCTCTTACTTTAACCAAATGAAGGGAAAAAGATGTGACATTTTCCTGGGAAAGTGTGTGTGCGTGTGCATGCGTGTGTGCGCGCATGGATTGAGTTCCAGTTCAATATGATCTTAGGAGATCACCTCAGATTAAGAAACGCCAAATATCACTGCTAATGTGATTTTTGCCCATTGAGAAGCTTTAATCTCCAACAGTGAGTTTGGGAGCCTTGACTATACTTTCTGTCTAAAGGCCCAGGGAGTGAGTGACAGGGAATCTCTCTGGCCCCAAATGCTGCTCACCCAGCTATCCATTGTCCTAAACCCCTTGGTTATGGAACGGACAGACACAGGCTGGCTGGGTCCAGGGAGAGTATATTTCTGGCCAAGCAATACCCTCTTAATGGGTGGGTGGAGAGGAAGAGAACAGTGGAGACCAGCTGTGAGGTGTCATAAATTGACGCTGTGTCCAGACTGTAACAGCTTTGAACTACTTAAGATATTTGTCTCTTTCTTTCCTTCACCATAAAGTTCCTTCTGATAAAGTGTGTGTGTGTGTGTGTGTGTGTGTGTGTGTGTGTGTTTGTTTGTGTGTGTGTGTGTGTTTGTGTGCGCGCGCGCTCCTGCGTGCGGTCCTCTGCATGTACGAATGCCTGTTTACGTGTCATTGTGCGTGTGTTAAGGTGAGGATTGGGTCAGGTGTCAGGCTCCCAGTGATGAATTGAAAGGAAGAGCAAACAGTGAGAGAGGAATGGCTGCAGAGCCCTGCAGGGTTAGCGTAGCAGTTAAGAGGACAGGGGGAAGACTGTTCCCTCTCCGGGGTCAGTGTTACCCCACTAATTGTGGACTGAGTCTGGGACTGGAGCTGCTGGAATTTGCCACTGTGGTGATGTAAGTCTGGGGCTTTGCCAGCCAACTGTCAAAAGTCAAATACTCAAGTATATCTTCTTAAATTTTGTGTATCTCCCTCACATCAAGGTATCATCTGTTTTACAGTAATGTAGAGGCAAATTTGAGGCAACATAGAATATTTGAATTGGCTGAAGCCCCTCAACCATTATTTGACCTCTGGTCAATATTAAACTAAAATACTTTAGAATACTTGCCTAATACATTGCTTCATTGTGTAGTACATTGTCTATTTTCTATGAACATTTTTTTTTTACTATTTGTACAAATGTTTCATATCCATAATATATTACGAACCTGTTGTGCTTAAGAATAAGATCCTAGGCTGCATCTTCAGGAAGGTAAGTTGTTTAGTGTCCCAAATGTAGGACTGTGGTATTGTTGGTATTCGCACTGTGTGAGCACTGGGGTTGGTCTCCTGACCAGCGGTATTTGTGCCAGAGTTTAGCAGTACTTGTGCCAGAGTTTAGCGGTATTTGTGCTAGGGCATTTTCAGTAGCTGGGTCAAACCACCAGGCAATTGGCCTACCAACTGATACAGGGCCCAGAGTTAGCCAACTCAGGACACCAAGTTCACCAACTGGGCTCTGCGTAGTCTCTTCCTTGCTTTCTGTGTTCTATAACGACTCAAGCAAAAGTCCATATGTGGAAGGATTACTGCTCAACCCAGTGACATAGAGTCGCTGTTGGAAAGTTTAATTCAATCGTGGGGTGGTCTTCCTTTGAGCCTACTGTAACTTTAGTAAATACAGAGATATGGATTTCACACTGTTAGTATATCTTGGTTTGATAGAACCAAGGGCCACATTGGAGCAGATGTGGAGACAAGAAAGAGAGGGTGGGAGAGTGGATTGAAGCAACATGGGGGTGGGCTGATAGAATCAGGATCTTAAGGCTTGGTGTTTAATGAATGTCATGTGTGAGCTATTAGACTGTGGTTTCATGTGTTTCTTGGACAGAAAAGTGTTTCTTTGAAGGAGCACAGAAGATGTGTTCCAGAGACTTGTGCAGGCTCAAAACCAGACAGGACAGGACAGGGCGGGCCTGGCTGTTCCACATCACGCCGCACCAGAACTCAACCATGAGGCCCTGGAGATCCAGGCAAAGTGAGGACCAATACTTCAGATATGTGTGAATCAGTATCTAGCCTTTTAAAGGTATCTAAGATTAATTGCTTTGACGAATGAAAATGATAGATTTTAAACAATTATTACTCCAGTTCAATTACAACATCTAAGCTATGAGGGAACAAGGATAGAATAGTGTATTTGTATAGTACTGGAGCGGAAACCTGGGATGACAGAACTGGGATGATAGAACTGGGATGAGCAGCCTCAGTGGACCAGGATCAATCCAACAAATAGTGGCTCAGGTATTGGAAAATCGTATGAGTTTCCTTGACTGACAAACTCCAATTTCAGGCCAAAGTCAAATTTCTCTCTCTCTCTTAAAAAACATATTTTCTGCTGGTTGGGTGTGAAAGCATACAGGTCACAGTCTGGTATTTAGAAGGCTAGGGAGGTATTTAAATTAACCGAAAAGATTTTGGAACTACCTAACCTACAGTTTGAAGAGACCAGGGTTTTTCCTGACTTAAAATTAGTCAAAGGTGGTACCCCTACACCTCGCTACCCCGTGCTCCACTGGATGCCCCCCTGTGATGTACTTTATATAATATCTGGATACACTCTGTGATATACTTTATATAATATCTGGATACACTCTGTGATATACTTTATATAATATCTGGATACACTCTGTGATTAACTTTATATAATATCTGGATACACTCTGTGATGTAATTTATATAATATCTGGATACACTCTGTGTTATACTTTATATAATATATGGATACACTCTGTGATTTACTTTATATAATATCTGGCTACACACACAAAAAGAAAACTATTGTAGTTTTAAATCTGCCCTGTTGTCCACGTCCACTTGAGCAGTTAATGTACGCCACAATGTCTTCCCTAATAGCAACAAAAATATACAAAAAAATATATCTATTCTTTACATATTAATACGTTACATATTTGTTCTTTTTTTTCATCTATAGATTTGTACCCTCATGTATTTTTTTGTTCTCTATCCGTCCAGGACTAGTAGACATTTTTTGGAATTTAAGTACATCCAGCCTATAGTTTCGACTTGGCTGTTAAATAAGCCCCTAAACACATTGGCTCCACAACGCTTCTAGCATTCAGAGCATATCATTCCCTCTTCATTATGTCTGAGCCACCCAAAAGCATTTAGCCATTGAGCATCAAAACTATGTTTATTCGAAGATCCAGGAATCACATAAAAAATATGAAATCACTCATCAAGCTTTATAATTAATCACAGTCGGTATTATTGTTATCTATTTTCGCTGTTATACTAATGTTCTTGTTCATTTGACTTGCATTAAAAACACATCAGAGCTGTATATATTACAGCCGTGTTGCATTGTTTTTTTCTCCATCCTTGCCTTGACCCAATATCATTTATCCCCCTCTCTCTCGAGTTCCTACAGCTGTACTTGGCTGTGCTGCTTGCGCTGATCCAGCATTTTCACGTTCATGCATTTCTATTGTTAGTGACTTAAAGATGTTACATGTATATTTTTACACCGTATATTGCATATATAATGTTGTTGGGGACATACCCTAATCAAATCGTCTTTTACGAATCATCTTCGTCTGTCTCACGAACTCTATTGAAAAAAATCTGTGATTCTACTAGAAGTCATCTGAAACGTTAACAAATGTTATGTGGGTTGGATGTAGTTTAGGCGTTATTAAGGTTTAATGGAAATGTTTTGACATGGTTGGGTGTAAAGAAAACTAGGATCCACATGTTTTTCCGATGTTACTCATCTCCGCAATGTCAGGACCCATCAGGTCCTATATGCATGGTTGCCAGGCTGTTGACAGTAAACTGTGAAATCTGCATACTCCACAAAAAACTGCTCAAACGCTAATTTTTCTATATATTCCTATCTGTAGTTCGACCCGCCCAAGCCCATTAAGAATAATCCAAATGTGGGGGAAACCTACCTGTCTGGCAACACTGCCAACATGAAAAAGTTTCCACCTTTCACATTTGCTGCAGTATTTCGCTGGTGAGCTATTTAGAGTATGAGCTCAAAATTGTGTTTTACCATGCTGACACACAAATACGGTGCAATATTTTGGGAAGGCGGTGTTTTATTTGCAGGAAAATCACTGTACATGTAAGAAAAATATGAAGAAAAATATGCAACTTACAGAAAGAGGAAGATAGTAGATTGGTAGTAAATAAACTACCTGACTCTTTCACTGTCAATCCCCCCTTTGTGATCCATGGCTTCTTAGTGTATCTAACAGCTTATGTCAAGGAGGCAAATTCAGTTATGTCTGTTATTATTGCTCTTGGGTTGTTTTTTTAAATGAGAATATGTTCTTAGTCAGTTTCGACAGAATGCCTGCTGACTGCACACAGGGTATGGCATGGTGTTGCAAAATGGAGTGATAGCCATCCTTCTTCAATATCCCTTTTACCCTGCACAAATCTCCTACTTTACCACCACCAAAGCACTCCACGCCATTACATTGCCTCCACCATGCTTCACCATGACAGATGGCGTCAAGCACTCCTCCAGCATTTTTTCATTTCATCTGCATCTTACAAATGTTCTTCTTTATGATCCGAACACCTCAAACTAAGATTTTTCTGTCCATAACACTTTTTTCCAATCTTCCTCTGTCCAGTGTCTTTGTTCTTTTGGCCATCTTATTCTGTTCTTGCTATCGGCCAGTCTGAGATATGGCGTTTTCTTTGCAACTCTGCCTAGAAGGCCAGCATCCCAGAGTTGCCTCTTCACTGTTAACATTGAGACTGGTGTTTTGCAGGTACTATTTAATGAAGCTGTCATTTGAGGACCTGTGTTGTGCATCTGTTTCTCAAACTAGACACTCTAATGTATTTGTCCTCTTGCCCAGTTGTGCCCCGGGGCCTCCCACACCTCTTCCTATTCTGGTTTGAGCCAGTTTGACTTGTTCTGTGATGGGAGTAATACACAACTTTGTACAAGATCTTCAGTTTATTAGCAATTCCTCACATGAAATAGCCTTCATTTCTCAGAACAAGAATAGACTGACGGGTTTCAGAAGAAAACTCTTTGTTTCTGGCCATTTTGAGCCTGTAAACCAAACACAATTGCTGATGCTCTAGATACTCATATAGTCTAAAGAAATATGATGTTCTTTTAATGGACAAAAAATTTGCTTTTCTTTCGAAAACAACTACATTTCTGAATGACCCCAAAATTTTGAATGGTGGTGTATACACAATGGCTCTGAAAAGTTTTGAACCTTTCTATATTTTTGTAGCAAAATGGCAAGTGGAAACAGAATGGTTAATTGCCGCTGATCAACACAAAAAAGTCTGTGAAAAATAAAAAATATTTTATATTTCTAGAATAATGGCATTGAATGTCCCCTGGAGCACATTTAAGTCCATTGTTAAAACATGGAGAAAATATGGCACAATTGTGAATCTGTCTAGAACAGGCCATTCTCAAAAACAGTGTTTGCTGGCGAGAAGGGCACTAATCAGACTTATAGTCAGACTGTATCTTCTCTAAAGAAGATACAGTCTTCCACAGCTTGTAGACACTGTGCAAAATGCAACAATAGCCCAGCACTTCACAAAAGTGGCCTTTATGGGAGAATGGCAAAAAAACACACATCTTGGCTAGAGTTTGCCAGAGGCATGTGGGCGACTTTGAGACCAAGTGGACAAACATTTTATGGTCTGAAACCAAAATAGAGCTTTTTGGCTTCCACGCTAAGCTGTATGTTTTGCACAAGCCTAGCACCGCACATCATCTTGAGAACACAATCCGTACCATGAAGCAAGGTGTTGGCAGCATCATGTTATGGGAATGCTTCTCTGGGTCAGGGCCTGGAAAACTTGTGAAGATAGAGGGCAAAATGGATGCAACAAAGTACAGAGAAATGCTGGAAATGCTGGAAGAAAATCAGTGACCCCAAACTTACAACCAAAGCCACACTGGAGTGCCTTAAAAACAAAAAGGTAAATATCCTGGAGTGGCCCAGTCAACCTCAATCCAAATGAGAATATGGAAGAGTTGAAAGTTTATGAAATGAGCAGTTTTGATGAATAGGCAACAATTGCTGTGTCAAGATGTGCGAAGCTGGTTGAGACTTGTCCAAATAGACTCATGGCTGTAATTGCTGCTAAAGGTGCCAAATATTGACTAAAGGCGGTGAATTCTTCTGCAAACAATTATTTCTGTTTTGTATTTAAGTCTCTTAATTAAAAAGATTGCAATCACTTAGCTCGGGGCAAGGTAGAAGTGGTACCACTCTTCATTACCAGAAATCAAAACTGTTGAGTGATCAAGCTGCTGTTGTTCTATACTTTTAACAGTAACATTACTTTGCTGTTGAGCTTGCATCAAGTAACCCAAAAACGACCAGTCAGCAAACTATTTTCCAATTATGCTTTTGTTTCATATCCCTGGTTAAGGCTGCAACCTAGATTTATTAATCCAGAATAATGTTAGCCTTGTTTGTTGATCTATAAGGCTAGCTATGCAGTTCCAACCTACACAACTGCTGTTTGCGATGGCCACGTAGCTAGCTAGCTAGCTTAATAATTCACGTATAGAAGAAACATTTTCAGGTTGAAGTTGGATATCATATCCCTTTCAGATAGGAGTTGCACGACTGTTTTGGCATTGTTTCCACCATCACCGTTTATGAATAGAAAGATTCATGGCAATGTTTTATACAGACATTGTGGTAGACGAAAAATATATTTTTTGTCTCATGTTTGGATCAACTAGCTTGATGTGAGAGGGTTGTGTATAATCGCAAAGCCAATAAATTTATTTCCTGCAATAGCAACGTGTTATCACAACACGTTGGCTAAATAACTATGAAATACTTCTGTGTTTAAATAAAGCGTGTATTACGGCACAATTTAGTGTTAACAATTCTTTTTGGAAGAATAATTACGGCCGTTAAACAGCCTGCCAATACAGTTACAAATTTACACTTGATTTTCGAATATCCCTGTCCAGGGTGGTCAAGAAACTAGGCTGTGAAAATGTGTAATTGGTTCACCACAGTGAGTGTCCTCCATCAGGACCCTGAAGTCACAGTACGTAGAGCGATTTGAGTAGGGCATAAAAAATGCCAAAGCTGACTGAATTCAGTAAAAATCACTAGGTCCATTGCAGTCTATTACCTTTCATACATAAAAGAAAGACTGCATGTAATTCACACCATGGTCAAACTGGCTGTGTTTAGGCTGTGTGTAAATGGGATATTAGTATTAGTTATTCAGTAAAACGTCTATTATACCGCCAGTTAATTTGGCATTGATACGATTTAAACCCCGAAATGTAACCTGTTCATTTGGCATTGATACGATTTAAACCCTGAAATGTATCCTGTTCATTTCAAGCAGATCACATGGAAGTGAATGGCTTTATTCACCCTTCAATGGCTTTATACACCCTTGTTACTTTTGATGATACAAACCTGTCTTTCGACCAGACCCTACTGACCCTAGTCAAAAGCAGTCCACTACATGAGAAACAAAATACAGACTAAAAGAGCTCCAGATGATTCAGTAAATAAGGTAGTAATACCGAATAACAACCACGTTCCCTGCTCAGCCTCCTTCCCCCTGAGCCTCAGTCCCTTCCAGTTGAAGCCCTTTTCTCAGTAAACACAACCTCTGATGAGAATAAAATGGAACACGTGCAGCTGGATCCATGACTGCCCCTCCTGCCTAATTCTCCATCCTAGGGCTTTCCCCCTGAATATTCCTCCCATATACCACCATCCTCCCACATCCTTCCACCTCTTCTACTCCCCCTTTCCTGAGCCTCAGTCCCCCTGCCGTTTTTACCCCACAAGTCCCCCGTCCCCCTAGACTTCATGCTTCCAACTCCCATCCCTCCATCGCCCTATCCCTGACCTCAGCAGGAAGCTTGAAGCCAAGTTGGAGAGGTTTGGGGGTTTAGGGTTTTGTGTTTATGAGGGTAGGGTGGTTTAACAAGGGGCCTTAGAAGGCACAGAGGTGTTTCATATAAAGTTGTCCCACAGGCTCCTGTAATTCTTCCCCCCTGGTGTTTCACCTAGAACCTCAAGGGGGCTGTTTGGTCGGGGGGAAAAATCTCTACAACGAGCGTCAGCGTTCGGATCATGTTTGACATTGTTATATGGCATGGGGGAAAAGGGCTTCACTAACAAGGACAGGAGGTACTTGAGCATTACACACATTACTGTGCAGAGGTTCGGTATGTTTTCATGGAAAACAAGAACATTTCTAAGTGACCCCAAACTTTTGAACGGTAGTGTATGTGTAATGTATGATGTGTCTCTCCCTTTGCTTATTGCCTGTTGTCTGTAGGTGTTAAAGCTGCACTTGTAATGACCCATTTTAACTGGGAGAACCTGAGCTGCGTTTTTACAGTCTTGATTGTTCAGATGCAAATACGCTTTGGAGAACAAACATGCTTCTCAAATACGCTTTTGGAGAACAAACACAAAAAGACTTGTGTTTACCTTCTGAACTGGAGCCATGAAAGTCCATTCAAAATATTTCAACTGATAATTACAAATGATTGTAATTGAAGGAAGTGAAGTCTGCAATGCACACGAGAAGATTGGACAGGCTTGAGAGTAGAATGTTGCTGTGTCTCCTATTTCCGACTAGCACATGAATGCAGCAATAATCTGCTACTGAGCTGGTCTGTGTATACGTGACAGTAAGGCTGTTATAGTGCAGACTGTGGGGGCCTTCTGTACAGAAGCCTTCCCCTGGAGTCCTCACCTATATTGCATTACTCCTACTTTCCATCTTCACTGATCTGCTCATGGAGGAGAATCAACATTTATTTGAAATACTTTCAATTTAAAATATTTCTCTATGTGCCAAAACAAGGAATTGAATATAAACTGTATCCATCTTGGTCAATGTTTTCGTGTGTTTATACACGTTTTACTCTTATCCGATCCATCTCTGAGCTCCACTTTATTTGGCTTGAACTCTGCTGTTGCGTGACGCGACAGGTTAGAACTATCAAGCACCTTCCTCACTGATGTCTGCTGTTATTTTGAATTTGTTTTTAGAGTTGACATGAAAAAAGAACCAAAGAAGTCTGGAAGGTAAGATAAACTGCTCCACAAAGAGTCCATTGTGTTTGACTCTTAATCATGTTTTTAAGGTATCGTCATTCTCAAACAGGACACCTGCTTTTACCATTAAAGCTCTGTTTTTGCTTGTATTGGCTGGCGATGCCCCAAGTAACTGCTCCCCTCATTGACCACAGGGCTGGCCTTGCCCCAAGTAACTGTTTCTCTTATTGGTTAAAAGCTTGGCGAGACCCCCTGTACCAGCTTCTTATTAGCCACAGGGCTGGCATTATCTAAGGTTGTATTACATATGGGGATATGACATGGAATGACTCAACTAAGGATATGAAAAGCAATGAGAAATTAAAGCTCCAAGCATCATTGAGGGGGTTTTACTGCTATGAAGTATTATTGCTTCTGTCTGTAAGTAGTACATGTTTTTTCCTGTTCAGTGGTTACCCCATGTGTCAAAATGGATCAGTTTTTAGTTTATATATTATTAAGTGAAGTGAAGATTGGTCATTTGATGCTGTTGCGTTTGAAGCATTTTTCAAAATCCAAAATGCCTGAAAGTCCAATATGGTAGACTTAATGAGTCCCATTGGCAAAAATGTTTCTTATGTACCAACTTTCAAAAATCTTGGTCACATGGAGTAGGTATGGCAAGCATGCAAATTTGATCCCTTTTGCGCCATTGTCTCACTGGAATTTCCAAAAAATGCCTTTTTATGGCAGAAAAACAATAACAACCATCTCGAACAAATAAAATAGCGTTTTACAAGTGAATCTCTTACTAACAGAATCACAGAGCCTAACTATAAGAACCACATAGCAGTATAACCCAGAATGCTTTGGGTGATTGCACATGAATAAGCACTTCAAGCCTGAAAGTAGTTGGCTGGAGCAAGCTTTTACATTGACACTATCACACCATGCCATCTTGGGAAATGTTTGCAATCCAGCATGTACTTTTTAGCTATAGTGTAATCCACTTGACGGAAGGTGTCCAGCTCACTCTTAGAAGGACTCTGTATTAAGGACCAGTAAGGGCAGAACTGTGTATTTGTAGTTGTTCCAACACCACCTGCCGAATTGCCTGGGGCTAGGTGAACGGGTCGAATGTGTCAATGGACAGGTCAAGTGATCCAATGACAAAAATGTGGAGACCTGCCCCCAAAAGATGTATTAGCAGGGAAGCCCATCCCCGTCTAGCAGGCTTTGCACTTCCAAAGAACAAACAAGCCCTGACTAGAAGGAGGAATTTCCACATAGTTAATGCAGTGAAGCATGGAAACTCCTCTGCTCTCCTTCCTCGCCTAAGCAAGCAGTTTCAGACTACAGCATCGTCATCACTTAGAAAACTGAGATAAGCAATGCTTGTAATCAGCGTTTTGTTTTGGCAGGCATTTTGTTTGAATGATGGTGGTATAAACGGCCCTGGTTTGTCATCTGGAACTGATTTCATTGATCCTGCAGAGATGGGAACAATATTATGAAATACCCTCATATCTTTCAAAATATCAAATGCAAATTGTTTTACACCTGGCTAAACAAAACAAAGTTGGTAAATCATTAGCAAATCAATTATTCGGTTAAGAAATAGTGGATTGGTACTGTGTTGGGAAAGATGGGCTAATCTGTGGACATAAGGAGATTTTAAAAAAGTATTAAAATTGAAACTGACGTACATAAATATGAAAGTGGCTCAAAACATTTAGAAAAAGCAATTTTCTAGCAACTCAAGTCCTTCCTGAAGACACATAATATTAGCGAAATGCTGTGGTCGGTTTCAGACCCGTAGCACTGAGACTGAAAGGTGGTGAATGACCTTTCAATGGCATCAAACAATGTTCTGCATCCATCCTATTTCTTTGTGACCTTAGTGCTGCTTTCAACACCATTGATCACTCCCTTCTCTCGGAGAGATTAGAAATCTATGTTGGGCTATGCGGACACATTCTAGCCTGGTTTAGATCCGATTTATCCGCAAGATATCAGTTTGTATGTGTGGATGGCCTGCCCTCTTTCAAATCAAAGGTCTGTTTTGGTGTTCCTCAAGACTCGGTTTTGGAACCACTATTGTTTTTTCGCTATATACGCTGCCTCTTGGTGATGTCATCCGGTAACACATTGCCAATTTTCACTGCTATGCGGACAACACACAGTTGTATATTTTGAGGAAATATGGAGAAGCCCCAATATTTCCTAACCTGGAAGCTTGTGTTTCTGACATAAGTTAACAGATGACGGAATATGTTTTGCTTTTGAAATGCTTGTTTTAGGACTGAAGAAGCAGAGGAATTTGTTGTCAGATCTTACAGTGAACCTTGACGGTTGTACGGTCATTTCCCCCCCAACATTTGAGAGACATCTGGGTTACCGTCAACCCTGATCTCTCTTCTGATGAACATATATAATATATTTCAAGAGCAGCATTTTCCGTCTTCGGATTCAGAGACTTTTTATAAAAAATGACACAGATCAGATAATCTTTAGTTTCTTCAAGATTAGACTGTTACAAAGCTCTTCTCTCCAGTTACCCTGGTAAGTCAATAAATAAACTTCAATTAGTGCTGAGCACGGCTTCTAGAATACTTCGAACCAAAAAATGTGATCACATTACTCCTGTAGTATTTACACTGCCCACCTGTTAAGGCTTGGGCTGATTTCAATGTTTTACAGTTAAGCTACAAAGCATTACATGGAATTGGTCCTACTTATCTCTCTGAATTGGTCCAGCGACGCATACATACCGTACACTGTAATCACAAGACGCAGACTTCCTTACTGTACCTATGCTCTCTCAACAAACACCTGGAGGCAGGGCTTTCTCCCACAGAGCTCCACTACCGTGGAAAGATCTGCCCATTGAGGTGAGAGACTCAGTCTCAACCTTAAGTGTCTACTAAAGACTCATCTCTTCAGCAAGGTATACGATTAAGTGTAGCCTGGCTCAGGGGTGTGAAGGGTAAAAGAAAGGCACTGGATTTAAAAGACACCTCTGCTGTCTTTGCCTGGCTGACTCTTACCTCCTGGGATGTCTTCTCTCCAAAGCCAATCGGGGTATAGTCATTGGATTAGTAATGTCTTCCCTTGCAACCCTCGTGTGATGGGAGTGAACTCTGTGGGCAATACTCTGCCCGCTTTCAGGGTGGTTGCGGTTACGGATGTTTGCATTTTTGATACCCCTCAGTCTCGCTTTACCTCCTTTGTTTGTTTTGTGATGTTTGTGCTTATTTTGTCTTGATTTTCTGTTTTTTTCTGATTTTCTTGATTTTTTTGTCTGTTTTTCTGTTTTGCTGTCCTATATTTAAATAACCGGAAGCACATACTCTGTTTGCCTTTGTGGTTGTTTATTTCTTCACTAGCTTCTAATACAACTTATTTGAAATTAAACATTTTAATTAATCTGAAAACAGACCATTTTAGCCAGAAATGTCCCGTTTACGCAGATTGTTATCAAATGAGTAGAGCCCGTCCCTTCATTGGCCCAGTTAACTGGGATTTTTGCAACAACACGCCACATTAATGTTAATGCAGTCTGAAAAATTGGGAGCATTAATTTTAGCTCACCCTGTGCACTAGGTGGGCGGGGTTTATCTCCAGCATGAGTGGAATTGTTTAAAATCTGCCAGCCCATTTGGCCCAGTTGAGGTAAAAGGAATGCACCTTCTGGTTGTGCTGCATTATGGCCTGGACCTAGGTCCCCGCCTAACCCTGTTTTACATCCCAGAACGGCTGGTATTGTGTTTAGCAATGTTCAATGAGCAGGGACCTTTGTAGTGCACCCTGTTCCAGTGGCACCCTCATTGAAACCCTGACCGCTATGAAGGAGCCTGTTCGTGACTTAACACGGATAAAGGAGAAGCCTGGGAACCAACTCACAGTGGGCGGGCTGGGCAGCGATGCAACACTATATCCATGATATACTCCCCAGTCGCCAGCCAAAGGGTGGCCCAAATGGAAAACTATCCTCTAAATAGTACACTACATTTGACCAAAGTCCTATAGGCCTTTTTACCAAAAGTAGAGCATATGGAATAGAGTGTGATTTGAGACGCAACCACAGGCTTGTTTTGTCATTATTGTCTTCTACAGTATAATGTAGCAGGGCCTATTCTCCTGAGGGTGTAGGTCCAAACAAGCCCTTTCCACTGCATGTGAAGGATCACAATGAACCAAGTATTCTTATGGTAGATAGTCTGGACCCACAACTGACTGAACGACAACAGTGTGTGCGTCAAACCAACTACTCAGCTAACACAATGGCTTGAGGGCACTGTAAGAAGAGACAGCAAACCAGCTCCATTGTGTTTAATTTGTGTTTAACCTTCCATTCAGTTGTGTTGTCATTTTACTGCATATACTGTATCCATAGAAACCATAGAGATCGCTGTTCCACATTGGAAAGGCAGACGGCAGCTGTTGATGCAAACCGAATGCTAGGATAGACGCAATGGGGATAATATCTAGATTTCAGTGATTTCCCAGATGGAGTAGAAAACAAGTAGTCTATTTTCATGTCATTAGTATCAATATTTTTGTCAGCAAGAATAGCTGGTGGCTCCTTAATTTGCCTCTATAAGTCACCAGGTTACGCTTTACTGTTGCCACAGCAACTTTTATCGAAAAACATCGTAAACCTCAGATCATTGGGAAAACTTGCTAAATGAAAACTGTAGAAACTTTCTGTATCAAAACTCCACAAAGAGGGAATTAGCAGTAGCTGAATAGCTGCAAATATACTAAAGTGACCAAATGCCAGGCTAGAAGCAAGGGGAAATAATGTCCATATGCTTTTTTGCACATTGATTTCTCAGATTAGAAAAGCTGTAGTGGATTTTTCACCATCACAATTGCCAACAACAGTGAGAATTATATTGGCTTGTTGATTTGTCACTAGATTACATTTGACTGTTTAGCTTAACATCTTCAGTAAACCAATTTCCCTTGGTGTGCCATAGCTACACCACCCTATGTAGCATTTTTCCACCATCTCCTTCCTCACATCCCTACTTGTACCCTTCTCTTCTGTTTTGCACTGACAGATTATCCCACTCTATTACAATTTAATGGCTAAATGCTACAGAAAGCATAGAAACTCTCAGCGGCTGAACTCCTTAACATAGCCAAAAAATGGGATTGAATTTGTTGCTAGCCTCTTTAAAAATTCCCTATAAAAATCACTGGAGGGGTAAAAAATTTGCTACATATAGTAGGGGCAAAAGTTGCAAAGATGAAAACATTGTGCATATTAGGCTTTCTAGTTGTAAACATCTATTTTAGCATGGCTGAAAATCTATCACCATCGAATTGAGAGAGTGGCTAAACAATTTGGCATGGTTGTGTTGTGGTGGTCAGGCAAGACTATAGCCGGGATTTATAAAACCTTCAGTTACAAGTTAAGAAAACCGATCCGTCATTCTGTGTTTTGGTTGAACAATAACTTTGTCTGGGGGAGCCTGACAAAGTGCTCGTGTTTTAAGTCTCAGAAAAGGATACTGATCCTGACTCCTAGCCATCTCTGTTCCCAGTGTGCCGGATTTTGGCGACCAAAAGAAAGACACAGTATGTCTGTTCACGTGAACATCCCACCAACAAACACAGTAAATGTGAGGCTTGTTTTAACTGTTTCACTATTCCTAGGCACACATAACATTGTGTCAGGTCCAAGTTCAGAGCAGGTTCCCTAGTGTAATTGTTACCATATGTGGACAGTTTACACCAGCTTTCTTCTCAATCAGTTATTCTTGTTTAGATTAGCCATTCAACTATAGGAGCGATCCAGAATCCACAATAGGAAAGATTGACAGCTGTATTATCCAGTACCTCCAAGGTCAAAGGATTCATCTGAGAATCGAATCCAGATGGAGGGAAAGACATAGTAGCAGATATGGGAATAGATATAGACAGGAATCTGTCTACTTTAAAATTGGCTGTGGACTTTACCAATAACATATATTCTTTAAAAAAATATATTTAGGAGACAGAAGTGGAGCTGTGTGAGTTTGGTGTTTGTGTTGTAGCTGAAAATAGACCCACTGCCAGAATTGCTCCCCCCTTTGCTTGAATGCGCACACACTATTCTTCTTTGCTGAGACTTGCTTCCTTGTAGAGATGTTTGCCCATTGACTCCATCACTGATCAATGATCTTAGTAGCAGAAAACATTCTTTATTTGTGTCCTTAAAGACAACAATCAAAATGACTGTTCTCTGCTTTTTTAATGAAAAAAACACTATTTTTTTTTTTTGGGACAGGCACTCGCAATGTGTGCAGTTTTCTGTTAGGCTATTTGTTTCAAATGTATTAGTCTATAAATACATCTCCTTTCCAACATTATACGCCATCATCTCTGCCGTCTCTCCCATGTCTTATTCCACTAGTATGTCTGAGAGTGTGTCAGGGTTATAATCTAGCCGTACTGTTGTGACAAAAAGCAAGAAAATGAGAAACTTATACAGGATTGCAGGAATGGGGACTTGTGGGGGACGTTCAAAATTCTTCTCTCATCTGTCGTGGGACCTGAGAACAATGAGTGTGCCATAGAAAGGGCCCTTATAATTTGCTTCCTTTTGTCATTAGAGTGAGATACTTTCTGTGGCACACACTGCTCAACAAGTGTACCAGACCTTGCGGTCGCCCAGCCATAGTTATAATCTATTGCTAGATAGATGATAACACACTTATCCTTGTCGAATAAGACATGGAAGAGGTGGCCGAGCTGATGGTGTATAATTTTGGTTCTTTTCCATGTGGTCTTTCTGCTTTTTTGTCAACCTCTTGGGCTTTCCGAAAGGGCTATGAGGAGACCTTTCCACAAAGTATTATTTTGATGATGTTTTTGCCACGTATATTTTGTATGTATTTATATTCTGTATATAAAGTACATTTCTTTGTATTGTAGTTCTTTCTATTGTTTAACATCGTTTCCCTGAAAATGTGTCTCTTTATCTCAGTGTTACCTAAATAGTTTAAATAATATGAAATCTTAAAGCTACAGTTTGGTTTAGATGTTTTATTGTAAGAATTGAATATGTAAATCCATTGTGTGTGACTACTGTATTAATGATTTCAAAGTGGACGTAAACAAACTTTACTGTGAATTTCAGGTCCAGGTTTTTATCTCCCTGGACCCCAGGGCCATCCTGGTTCTC
>JACXGI010000948.1:35961-108702 GCA_016801175.1 Esox masquinongy
AATCAAGCCAGACTGAAACCCCTGCATTTCCCCTGAAACCAAGCCAGACTGAAACCCCTGTATTTCCCCTGAAACCAAGCCAGACTGAAACCCCTGCATTTCCCCTGAAACCAAGCCAGACTGAAACCCCTGCATTTCCCCTGAAACCAAGCCAGACTGAAACCCCTGCATTTCCCCTGAAACCAAGCCAGACTGAAACCCCTGCATTTCCCCTGAAACCAAGCCAGACTGAAACCCCTGCCATGTGGTCACAACATCCCCTCGTGTACCTCCACTGCCTCTCTGTCCCAGCGAACTCCTACCGACTCCTCGTGTTTAGCTGCTACCTTCTATTCTCTGATAAAGAGCCTTTCTTCTCCTCTTCCTCCTGCTCGATTGCCTCTTCAACCTCTGCCTCTATGAAGCCCTTAGTAAGAGTTCAGGACGCCATCTGAGACATATTTCGTAAGGAAACATCTAGTCAGCCAATGGACCATGACCTCTCTTTAACAGCTGTCATACAGCCCAAAGAGATCCTATCGCAGCAGAGAAGTGAGTCACAGTGTGCTGGTTTACTGGTAGGATGCAGTAGGGGGTAATGCAAAAATAATATTTCAAGTCGTGTGTTGACATTGGGAACATAATTGTTCCAAGATTAGTTATCAAAGTAATCCAGGGTTAAATCCAGGCAGCTTTTTGTATTTTTTCTAAATGTAATAGTTTATCTTCATGGTACCCTGTTATAGTTGATAAATAGCCAAATCACTCCCTGTAACCATGGATTCTTAATATCAGTCTTACACTTGGAGGTCTTGGATTCAGACAATATTTTTTTCCATTTAAACCTAAATGAGGAAGGTTATGGTGAACACTGGTTCTTACAAAGCTGTTCCATATTTATTTTCTCAACTTACTGACCTCCAGTAGTTTTGGACCAGAGAGGTATGCTCATCACCGTCCAAGCATGTATGGCCAGCCCTCTCAGCCCTGTCCAGCAATCACTGTTGTGGCTTCCAGATGTGGGATAGTTTGGTCTGTCCACAACTCAGTTGTCCACGTATGTAGGTGACTGTGGAGGAGAAATACAGTACATTTTACATTCAAGTTGTTTAATCCCAGAATGGTGATTGGCTGAAAGCTGTAGTATATCAGGCCGTATACCACAGGTCTGACAATTTTTATTGAATGTACAATTGTGAGGACTTTGCTAACCGATTATAATGATAATAAGGCACTTCGAGGGATACAGTATGGTCAATATTCCAGAGCTAAGGGCTGTATTCGTAGGAATTAGAACAGGTTTTGCACTATGTTAGGGTGTCAAATGATTTGGTCAAATTTACTGTTTGTACAATAATATAGTAATGTTTTAATATAGTTGCATGTCCTTTGCAAAGATTGCCTGCAGTTTGCAACACATACATCACCGTACGCTAGATATTTTACTGTGCTGCAGCCAGCTTATGTTCCTGCTTGTTTCCGATCCTTCTTGCCTTCAATTTTGTCTTCAGTGTGTTAGAGGCATGATCGACTGGATTCAAATCAGCTTCGAAAAACTCCTTGTTAGCTATGGAGGAAGTTTGTGGTTATTGTCTTGCGGCATGATGAAGCGCTACCTGAGCAGTCGAGGTTTTTGAACAGCCACAGAATTAATCCCGCTGCGGTTGTATGCAGTTACATCATGAGTGTTGACAAGTGAGCCAGTCCCAGTACCAGCCATGCATGCCCAAAACATTTCATCTCTGCCATATTTCATAGATGTGGGAGTATGTCAGGTCCTTTCTTTCTTCATACTTTCCTCTTGCCATTGCTCTGGTTAATGTTCATATTTGTGTCATCTGTCTACAATTCCTTTTTTTTTCTATCAGAACTCTTCAGGCTTTCTTAGGTACCTTTTAGGCCATCCTGTTTTTGAGGGTGGTGTTTTTGTACCTTGCAGTCCAGTCTATGTAGTTTGGCTTGTGAAGTATTCTGAGGATGATAGTGGCTGTAGAGCAGAGGTTCCCGAACTAGGGGTCGCGACCCCATGTGGGGTCACCTGATCTGAAAATGGGGTCGGGGGAGGATGTTTTACAATTGACTCGTATAGCCTCAAATAAAAAAAAAAACGATTATATAATTTTTCTTCACATGGTTGGGGTCGCGAGAATTTTTAAATATCGAAATGGGATCGTCGGGCCAAAAAAGTTTGGGAACCCCTGCTGTAGAGTCTTCCTGCTCTGTCGGATAGTTTTTATTTATTTGTATCTTTGTTATGGTGAGCAACCTTTGGTTATTCACTGTAGATGTCTTTCCTGGTGTAGTAGGACATTTGCCATTGCTGAGCTCAGCATTGCTTTCTTTCTTCTTAATTCATCAAACAGTTGATTTTGGCTCACCTAATCTCTAGTCTCTAAACAATTTATTCTTATTTATCTGTGTCATGATGGCCAGTTGACATGCATCGCCTGTTCTTTGGTTCTTGTATTATCAGACACCAGCTGCCAACTCCAAATGCAAATACGAAGTCTAGAGTCAAGATCGAACATTAATAGCTCTCTAATAATGCAAACAAACACAGTTGCCTTATAAGAGACAGCTGACAAGCCAATTGCCCAAATACTATGTAGAAACAGTGCTTTAATTTCTCAATTGTATTGGGCATTTCAACCCTATAGTCAGTGTATAATTTCAAATCCAAAGAGATGGAACATAGAGTCACTTATCTAATGCTTTTGGAGTTCACTGTAGGTCCTTCAGTATACAATAGTTCTTAAGACTGTATATCATACAGAGGAAGGCAGGAAGTTGTATAGACATCCACAAGTAGGGGCCTCTAAGGAAAGGAGTAGTCCAAACCAGTTTGTCAGACTTTAAAGTTATGCTACTGAGTTGTTCCATGAAAGTTCTTTCGTAGAACATCCCTTTGATATTTGAAATAGAATAATATTGATTTTAAAAGCCTGCTGTTTAAAATCCCCGTTCTGTCTTTTAACTAGATCTTGAAATCATCCCTTCAAGTCTTAAATAGTGTTTTTTCTGTATACATGTACGCAGACAGACAAGCCCGGCCAATGTGATTTTTATTTAACTGCAGTTAAATGTCCATTTATGTTACAAATAGCAATTCAAGACGAAATTGTCAGACCTGTTACGATCAGTTCTGTTAATTTGTTTATCCTGTTAGTCTTTTTTACTGTTTAACCTCTTGAGAAAAATACTATAGTTTTATTAAGTTGAACACCATGCTGAGTGATGTTTGTTTTTAAGTTACCAAGTTTACAAGGCACTGAACTGATGGAATAACATTAGTGCTGTAAACAGTATAACACAAACTGCCCAAGCCTGATTCTGAGGCCTGTACTGATAAATAAGGACCTGTGCTATTTGTTAAACAGACAGTGGAATGGTGAAGTCTGCATTCAAACAGTCATATCAGAGTCAGTTACTCATGACATACATAGGTCAAAGTTCACACTCCAGATTCATCAAGTGACATGTCAATTCCCATCTCTTATAGGTGATCAAGACGTCTGCGCTTTTTATGATTTATCTGTAGTGATAATTCATAGATGAAGCCAAGTCCTCCCTGGCCAAAGGACATTCAGTATGCCAGCAAACCAGCCAGACAGCCAGCAAGGAGTCTAGGTCTAATCTGATCCATATGCCCAGCAGGCCTGCAGCAAGGAACTCCACATGCCCAGGCTGAGCCACACTCTCAGGACCCGTGTGTGCTCTCCCGGAGGTGGCGGAGTCTCTTGCCTTGTTGAAAGAGAGAAGGCTGTTAACAGATGATGGCTCCATTCACTACGGTGTACATTAATATTGATGAGGATGGAGGCTCAAGGGGGACAAACAGTGCCACCTTTCAGAAGGCTAGTGTTTACTGTGGCTGACAGGAAGCAGGCTGGATAGGGGCGAAGATCCCATGCCTTGACTTCCCCATTCCCACCAACCCCCTCGCGAAAGTAAATGAAAGCAGGCTGGTGTTTGGGACCAAGCAGATGTTCTTAAATGGTCGGTTTAATGACGTTAGACTTTTGATGCTGCAGCGACATCGCACTGCAACTGCTGGTGTGTGTCAGTGTGTCAGTGTGTGCCTGTGTGTGTCAGTGTGTGCCTGTGTGTGTCAGTGTGTGCCTGTGTGTATGTGTTCAACCTCCTTTCACCAGCTGACACAAAGGAACTTTTGTGCGTCCATTTCAAGACATGACATTTCCATTTACTGCAATTTTTCCAAATTGTCTGTAGATGCATTCCAAATTACCCCCTATTTGTGCACTTCTTTTAGAACTCTGGTCATAAGCAGTGCACAAGGCTGGGAATAGAGTGCTGTTTTGGACATAGTCTGACACACTTCCAGTGTGCTTCATTCTTTGTTTACGGACTCCACCCTGCCGTACGGTCTGGATGTCTGGTTGTCTCCCTTAAGAACGTTGTTCTTTCTTTTCAGTCAGGGAATGTTTCAACAGGTTAAGACTCAGAAAGTGTTCCCTTCCCACCCATATTTGTCATGACGATACATAGAAGGACTCTGTTGAGTGCCTGTGATGCCAGTTATAACATAGCGGTTAGCTAACTTCTTCCCTGAAAAGGACATAATGAAGGTTTGAGGTGGAGAAAGGTCTTTCTGGAAATGATCTCATGACTTCACACACAGATCCAATAGGGTGGCAGGTAGCCTAGCAGAGGACATCAATTATAGCTGTTAGAGTAAAGCGCTACTTTAGCTGTTAGAGTAAAGCCGAAAGGTTGCTGGGTCAAAACCCTGAGACATCAAGGTAGTCAGTCGAGGGGTCGCACTTAACAGCTACAACTTAGTCTTTCAATCTGCCCTTAAGTAAATTGCTCCAAGGTCACCAACAATGATGGGTGTACTTTGGAATGACCTCAGTGGGGGGTTTTGACCCCCCTGACCAATATCATATCTGTAGCTCAAGATTCTAAAATGGTAACTTATAACAACAAACAGAAAATGTAGGCTAAACAAGGCTTTTTTATAACCGACCATAGTCCCAGATCTGTTTGGATGGTCCTGTAGTTGCATGTTATACAGTTGTTACACTGCAGTTTGCCAATATTTCCAGTTGTTTTTATACTGTAGCTAATCTGAAGCTATTTTTGAATGTTGTATGCAGTTTATAGGTAATCACATTTTGCCATGAGTTTGGGCAAAAACATTGCTGTTTAATGAAAGCTAATATATTTAAATTGTAAATACATTACAGTCATTTTTGTTTCACAATATGTTAGCCATGGGGCTAATAAAAAAAAACTTTTTTTCACTGCAAATCTCATGTTGTTCTTTTGAGAAAATTTAGCATTTTTCTCTAGTAGCATTGTATTGTTAATGACAAGTAGTGCAACAACTGCTGTACAGAATTACACAAATAAAAATAAAATAGTAGCTAATTTAAATAGTACTCTGAAAAAAAATTATAGGATGTGGGTGGATTGACTTCCTGCCTGTTGGGCCCTGTCTGGGGCCTCCCCCAGATAGAGACACAGTATCACTGGAACCCCTGTCTTAGCCCCAAGGTTTTACGCTACTATATTATTGTGCTGGGGCAGTAGGGTCAGTTTTCCTTCTCCATTGTAAATCCTTGTAAATATAAGGAATGCGGTCACTAGATTTTCCTTGTCTCCTGCTCCGTTTAAACTTGAGTACATGATGTCTTGGCCCACACCTCCGGAGTACCAGGTTTGAAAGACTTGTTGCTGCCCCTGTCCAAAGTCCTCCTGGTTGTGTTGCAGATCAAGACGATAGGATTCCATCTGAGGATTCCATCTGAGGATTCCATCTGAGGATTCCATCTGCCACTCTGCTGACCATTCCCCCCCCGGGTTGTCCCTGTCCTTGTCCATCTGGTCATGCTGCTGACCTGGATTAGGTTTTATAGACTCTGGACACAGCCCAAATGCATTTCAATATTACAACTTGTACTCTTAAAATGGTCACCCGGCACAGCCAGAAGAGGACTGGTCACCCCTCCGAGCCTGGTTCTTCTCTAGGTTTCTTCTTAAATTCCGGACCCTTTTTGGGAGTTTTTCCTAGCCACTGTGCTTCAACACTGTTGTTGCTTGCTCCTTGGTTGTTCACGCTGGGTGTTTTGTAAAAGCACTTTGTGACAACTGCTGATGTAATAAGGGCTTTACAAATACATTTGATTGATTACTTTTAAAAATCTATACGTATTTATCCATTTTACAAACATTCATATTACTGAATGCATACATTTTCATACTGGTACTAATAGGAATGGTTTTCAAGTTAATTAATGCAAAATGGGAAACTTACGTGAATCAATGTATTCATCCTTGGTAAATTTTGGAATTTCAGACTGGGATAGTTTAAACATGTGAGACAATGTTGGTGTCATCGCTTTAGCTTGATCGATTTAAGAGATAATGTTTTAGGCTAAGTTACTGTAATTATGTAAAGCAGGATAATGAATGTGGTCATAGTTTAGATATTTAGGAATTATAAATTGAGATAAACTATTATATGTACAGGCTATTTGGTTTCTCCAGCTTAAATGTTTCAAGAGATACTCTTTTAGGGTTAATTAATGCTATTTATGCAAATGACACAAATTAATGTTACATACGTTACTGCGAAAGCCAACAAGCCGTCTTTGGAGATGTTAATAAAGGAAAACCTCAAAACCAGCCACTGACATTCTTCACATGAAATGTATGGCATGTACTACAAATGATTGGGCTTCCCCAATTGTGGGTTTTTGCAGTGACAAAATGTTAGTTTTTCACATAGATAATTGTTATTCCACAAACTTCTAGCAAATACCTTTAGTTGGGGAAAGCAATGTAACTAGGTGACCTTGTACTCACACTAGCTTGACAATGCTCTCCCTGAGTGGAGAGTTGTGTGCACAGAGGAACAGTCCAATAACTACTTCAAGTGGTTTACGAACATACCCATTTAAATAACCTCAACAAAACATTTAAGCCCACACTTAAATGTTAGGTTGCCGAAATACCTTTTGAGGACCTATTTTTCAGGTTTTACATTGTGGGGACTTGAGAGTTTCCGCAGGTACACCTAGACCTGGATCTTAAACACACACACACCCACACACACACACAGTCCAAACTCTAATTTTTTAACTAATTTTTTTCTTGGCCCACAGATTCACAGTCATCTAGTATTTCATTTAGGAATTTGTTGACAGATGATGGATAGACAGATAGATTAACAACCAGCCAGACAGACAGACAGTGACTCAGTAAGGAAAATGTGATAATAGGTCAGTATGTGGTGGGAAACTATCTAACTCTCTTGGATGTGTATAAGAGAAGGCTGCCCACCCAAGTAGCCTAGAGAAGACAGGGGATGAGCCTTAGAAGCTGTTGCTGCATGGGTAGAATTGTTCAAGACTACTGGAGACTCTGGCTGAGTCCCAAATAGCACAATATAGTGCACTATTTATTTTATCACAATCCTATAATGTGCCTTTTGGGGTAGAATGGCTGAAGTTCCATTGGAGGAACTAGGTGCATTTCACACACTGCGAATTAAAAGCAAGAATTTTACACTTTTTCCCTTTCTTTCCTCTTAGTGAAAGAACAATTAGGGGAAATGCAACTGTCAGATTCTGTCGTGTTTCAGCTAACTGGTATTCCACATTCCACACTGGCTCCATATTGCTAGCTATAACGCACCCACAGCTCTGGTTCATGAGGTCCTGAGTACCAAATCCAAAAATGAATCGATACTGAGAATACCCCATTGCTTTCTCAAGGCTAATGTTTATGTGTGTTTATTCCAGGGGAAAACGCCAAAGGTGTTCCTAGTTCCTTCGCTCTTAATTATTCTTAATTCTTCTCTGCTATGTCTTCTCTTTAGCCATATGGGATAAACTAATCACCGGCTCTGCCAGGTATTCGAGAGAGGGAGGTTTCCCTGGCAAATTTTCATATTGGCTCTTTAATCATGATGACAGGCTCTTTTCCTCTTACAATACCGGGCCAAGTACTCCGTGTTCGGTTTATATCAGATGCAACATTCCTGCGGTGTGCCCGTTTTACACTCCATTGCATGCTGTTGTAAATCACCAGGGCTTATACATGCATGAACACTCCAGGGTCAAAGTTCAGAGAAACAACATACTGGTTCCAGACTTGTATGCTGTACAGCCACTACCATATGGTAATCGGAAAGACTGAACAAACAGATCTATGACCAGATGATAGAATGACCCTTTATGGGAAATATGGTAAGGGTAATAACAGAGACGAGTGTGGTGTAGTGCTTAACAGTCGAGAATAATGTACATCCTGTATGTTGTAGTGGCTCAGTCCCTCAAATGCATGCAATGCAATACAATACCACCCTCAGGCGAACCTTTCCATTTTACCACCTGGCCCTCAGCTGTCTGCCCAGCCAGAACACACAGAATACAACTCTTCCATGTCAAGTAACAGCCATCTCCTCTCCCCTCTTTCCACTGAGACAGGGGGCAAGGAACTCCCTCATTGGACATCATATAGGCATAACTAAATGGCTAGAAGGCAGATGGGATTTTCGATTTTCACGGTAACACTGAAAAAGTGGGAAAAGAACAGAAGTGTTTACACGTGTCAGGGCCTAAGTATCAGACTGATGGGATCAAAGAAATGGAAGAATGTAAAGAAGAAAGTAAATTGTGTTTCTATAGACTTGTTCACATTTCGCTACATTTGAGATGCTAGATTACACTGAGACGCTAGATTACTTTGTTGAGTAAACTTGCAAATATCGATAGCTGGAGATGCCACCTTCCGAGGAAGCGTGCGCCACATTTTCGATAGAGCCCCCTGGAGTTTTGCGAGTGTGAAGAGAATTGTCAGAACTGTATCAAGTTTGATGCCCCCAAATCCAGTGTGGCACGTCTCGAATTTGCTGGTTTAAATTCAAACACTGTGGAAATGATTATGCAAACCAAGATAAGTCTATGTAGCGTTTTATTCTCTTGTAATGTAGGCAAATCCCTTTTTATGGGACTCTCACAGTCCTCTCTTATAGTTGGAGAGCCTCAACCTCCCCAGTCTCAAGACAATTTAAAGACACATTTGGTAAATTGAGACTGACATTCTGTAAAGCTAAGGGATAGAGTATGTCAATGGGTTTCGCGTTCATTTAAAAACAACTGCTATAATTATTGCAGACAGTGCCTGTAATTTCAAGTCTTTATCTTCTTGTTCTAATGGGCATTGCTGGAAACTATTAGACCTGTATGTTTTACACATCCATTACACATACAACATATGCCTTAAACTATGGCTGCGCTCAGTACATAAAACAAGTACTGAACACTGAGTTCAATGACAACAGTGCTGTACTGTAACAAGAGTTGAGTAATAGACTAAGATTGGGTTGCGGGTTGAGCAATGCTGTTAGAAGGGCCACTGCCCTTCAAGTCACTAATTGCTTTAAACCACACCTCGCAACACCAACCAAATTGAAGAAAACTTACCTCGTAGTTTGTTCAGTAAAATTCAATGTTTTGGGAAAGCGTGTAATTCAGCAAAAACTGTTCCACAACGTAGCAAACATTCATGAAAACTGAGCACACTATGAAATCATTGTGTAGAAATTGAGGGATAACAAAAAAGTTGTACTAGTACTGACTTTGCTGATAACTACTTTATTGAGGGAAATACACTTGCCATGAAATGGATGTCACACCCAGCTATCTTCAGATGAATCCTATGGTAATTATAGGTTGCTCTGGATAAGAGTGTCCGCTAAACGATTAAAATGATAAAAATGTAGAAAGTAAAAGATAATACACTTTTTTTAAATTTTCAACATGTTTTTTAATGATGTGAAAAGGAAATACCCTGATCCTGGATACAGATGTACAGTAACCTGGGTAAAAAATCTTATAAAATTGTAAAATTATACAGAGCTTTAAGATGTTGGTCGTTTTCTTAGGCACTTAGAATTACTAGTAAATCTTTTGTCTACGTGTTCAATTGAAAAGATCAGTTGAAACCACAGTCAGACCAGAATAAACTTTTTGTGTTCTTATTATGTTCCTGTTTATGATTCAAATACACAAAGTCCCTTATCAAGACTGGGAAGATTAAAAGTTCTTCCGTCACATTTGTACCATTCTTCACACATTAAATGGACCACAATTTTCATTGTGCATGTAATTAAAGACACCAATGCTTCAGAACAAAAAGCAAGCATACCAAAGTTTCAAATCTGATTTACAGCAGTATTCACTGATATAACTTAGTGGGAAGGGATACAATTCAACATTTGGCAAAAAAACAAAAACACAATACATACATTTTTTTGGGGTCCTCAGTGGACTTAGTCCTTATGTCTCCCACAAGAAACCTTTGTGCTACATATAGAATTTGTGATTTTATTAGGATTCCCATAGGCTACTGTCAAAAGCAGGCGCTACTCTTCCTGGGGTCCACACAAAACAGAACAGGTGGACTGAACAGATCACTCTACGAAACTGCTCATCTCACATTACCATAGGTCAGATGCTTTTCAAATGCCCCCCTATCTCCTATATACCGTAGTACACTGATCATAGGAAGTAGTGCACTATATATGGAGTATGGTAACATTTGGGACTCACACAGAAAAATGAAAAGCTAAAAAAAAACAGAACATAGTCTTCTTAGCTCTCTACTGAACCATATCACTCAGCTGCAAGGCAGCCATGTCCTGTGGTAGGAGTTGCTATAAGAGTTACTCATGGCCGATTGGACGCGTGCTACATAGTAATTACTGAAGTTGACGTCCCTGACGTAGGGTGCCGGCTGGTAGTAACAGGTTATGTTAGCCAGGGCAGGGATGGCGTTCTGCTCTGCCATGGCCCTTAGCGCCAGCGCAGAGATCAGTGCCAGCGTCTGGCGGCGCTCGTGGCCCATCAGGCACACGGTGCTCTCATCCACCACGTGCCGCAGCGTCACCAAACAGTCGTAGCGCTTGTGCTCCATGCCATTGAAGTGGTTCTGGAGGTATGCCTCCAGCTTGCGTTGCTGCTCACTGATGTCCGGGAAGTCGATAAAGAAGCGCGAGCACATGTAGCGTTGTAGCTGCTTCATCTGAGCCTCTGAGTCTGGTTTAAACCCCCGCACCAGCAGATGGCAGTACTTCAGCAGTCCTCCTCCCCGGATCTCCTCGGGGCTCCGCGTGGCAATGGTCCTGGTTCGAAGATGTCCCAAGGCCTCCTGGAAGTCTCCATACATGCTCTCTCCAACCACAGTGGGGTGGAAGCTCTCAGACATTGACATGGCCGTCTCTGAGCAGCGATCGAAGAGCAGCAGAGAGTCAAGGCCAATCTGGAACGAGTCTACGCTGAATTCAAACTGCCTCCGCAGGGAGTCAACGAACTTCAGCTCCACGTTTTTTCCTGTGTTGTTAGAGAGGGAGATCAGGCTCCAGCGGTCTGTGTCATTGCACACCTTCACCAGCTTCTGGACATAGGCCTCTTTGAGGGTCATGGGTGAGACACGGCTGAGCCCCGGGGGTAAGAAGTCCACTAGGCTGTCCAGAACCACGTCTTTGACCACGCGAAAGGTCTTGTCGTCGGTCAGGTTCAAGCCAAAGATGAGGTCCAAGTCCTTGTAGCCCAGTCCGGTGTCCTGGTGAAGCACGTAGCTGGCTGCTGAGCCATTCAGCTTCACATCCCGGACCAGCACACCACGTTCTTCCAGACGTGCCCGAACCACCTGCACAGGACAAAGAGACATGGGTGATTGATTTGAGGTGTAATATTGGCAAGATACTTTATTGTCCATTTTCTTTCCTGATTCAACACTTTAAAAAAAAAAAAAAGTATTATTTCTAGTGTTCTGTCAGAGAGATAGAGCACTTTAAGTTATTTAACCAAAACTGTTTCTTGTGGTTGATTTGTGTTCACAGCTTGAATGGTCACTGCCGCTTCTCCTGATAAGGTAATCTAATTTTTTATCAAGAACGGGTTGAAATGGCTGTCAGACAATATCATTAAACAGTGAAGTTAAAAGGCTAGCATATAATTCATATATTGTACTGTAATGAGGGCAATAGTCACTCAGGGGGCATGAAGAGAAGTGGAACCAAGCTATTAATAACGCAATGATATGAAAAAACAAAAGGAATCATAATTTATCAGAAATGTATTAAATCTGTAGACCTGATGAGGTTTTGGCTCCTGAGAAACACAACTACCTGGCTTGTAAAAAGTATACTGGACAGATATAGCACAGCTGCAGGAAGATAGGGTGGGCCCAGATTTCCCTTTGAAATGTATGGCGAATTTGGGATTTCTCTGAGGGAAACAGCAAGCCAGTGCTTGTCTCTTGCATCTTTAAATTCTGGAGAACCTTCAGGTTATCTGCTTGAAACTTCTTCCCTACTGTTGAATCACTCTGAAGACAAAAACAAGAAACTAGGTCAATCCTTACCAGGCAGGACCAGTGTTACAGAGTACAAACACACACACCAATTAACGAGACCTCCAAACTGTACTTAACCAGACACAAATTCAACTGTTCAACCAGGTAAGTCTGTATACAATCACGTAACATCTATTTTCACTAGATAAAGTTCACAAGTTAATCCTAAAATGTACAATGTCCTCCAAAATTGTATCCCCCCCCCGTAACTACAAAGGCTATGTAAAAATGTTATTGGCAAAAAAATCTGCTTGATTTTACAATCAAAATATGGAGTAAGTCTAACCTTGACTAAAACATTTCTATGAAATCTAATTCATAATCAAGAAATGACATTTTTTCTCAAACTTGTGGCATTCCTAGGAATTTTTATGAACCAAATCTAATAGAAAGTACAGTATCTTTCTTTTTCAAGTTCTTCTGAGTCATTACGAATTCTTAAGTGGTAATTCATGACTTCCGGTTTCACTGGGGTATAAATATGCAGTGACACTCCCTTAGTGTCAACATAGAAGTCAAAAAACACACAAATAAAATTAGATAAAAGGCTGTTGAGCTTCTTAAATAAGGTAATGACTATAACATATCATCTTGCAATACATCCCAGATCTGTAGAGCACTGTACATTACAATATAAGCTGTACACATTTGCTCCTATCAAAACATATCTTTGATTCAGAGTTGAACTAATATCCCAGAATCCTGGAGACCTGCACAAACGGTGAATACACAGTTTATGTTAATGTAATCTCCCTCAAACTATGTTCCATACTTCTTAAGTCTGTCTGTTTTTTTTCTCCTAGAACACATACAGGTAATATACAACACTATGAAAGGTCTATTGAGGATATGGTTCAAAGTGTTGAGTTTCCAACCTTATCCTTAATGGGTGTTAACATCAGAGAAAAAAGATGTTAACAAAAGCAGTTCATGGAAAACTGCTCTGCTCATCTATGTTGTGTTCTAGTGTGAAAAATGAAGAGTTTCTATTGGTAACCTGATCCTTGGGCAGATGGTCAGTAATAAAAATATGCAGACTATTAAAAATAATATTATTCCTTCTTTCTGACAATAGTCTGAAGTGTCACTGTGTTGGATGTGTCAAAATGGCAAATGGCTCCTGAAGTTATAATGTGCCAAATGCGGAAATTACCATTGGATGGGCTGACACTGGAAAGTGTTGCCTTTCCCATTCTGAACTTCTGACAGTGGCCGGGTATGGACAAAGACTCCACAAGCAGCTGCTTGCCGTATTGACGGCTCTAATGCTGCTCCATTTTTGACATTGCCAAATCAACAGTTATGCAGGTGTCACCACCTGTAAATGCTTCATCAGATTCAATCTAGGCCTACTCTTTTTTATACTGTATTATTAGTAAGATTAATTACCTTAATAAAAATAACCCATGACACCATTCAGAGGGTCATGCAGTACATACTTATACTCTGAAACAAACATTTGACAGATAGTATATTGCCCTTAATATAGATAAGAATTACATTAAGCATGTTTAACCCCCTTATAATGTCACACAAAATGGTGACACAAATTAAGGAATGACATATCTACTAGTTTCTCTCCAAAAGCAAACTATTCCATAAGCACATTATGCAACATGCACCTGGTGATGTTGAGTTAAGTCTACTTAGAGAAGCAGAAGACTTGTAAAAATGTATAAAACACAGCAGGCTGTGTGGCGTTGACAATGTCCTGGCAACTTGTTGCGTACAGTCTCTCTGCATTCCTACCTCAGTCTTGAGGGTTTCCTTATTGACCTCCGGCTAGATTACAAATGGTGCCCTAATCCCTGTATAGCATACTACTTCTGATCAAAAATAGTGCACTAGTATGAAATAGGGTGCCATTTAGAACATTCTGAACATTCTGAGTCTGAAGGCAGCCTGGTTGTTAGATTATTTTAGTAAGAAACTGAAACAGAAGAAATCATTAGCCAGCTAACACCATAGTCCCCTTGACACCAGTTAGAGCCCTACTACAGAAAGACCCTGGCATCCTGTCCGATCAGGCCAGAACGCAAGTCCAATGAACAGTATATCAGTGAGCTAGCAGGAACAGATTATGGGTGTTTCCTTAAAAGTAGATGGGTTGCCTCACTGTGGGTGGTCACGACAATATGGAACCAAGCACACTAGTGGTGATGTGTTTACAAAACTTGACCCGGTGATACAGTATGTTTTTTTTATTTCTATGGCTATCTTTACACAAGTACACAAATTCAGATCTTTATTCACTAATTATTCTTCTGAACAATTAGATTGGCTCTGAAAAATATCTGATGAGAAAATATCGGATGTGAAAAAATTGGATGTGAAAAGACTAGATGTGATAGAAAATTAGGAGGGGGAATAGAACTGGGACGGCTGTGCAAAGGAACCTATGAGGTGAAATTTAAAATCCAGATTGTAAAAATACACTTAATATTTGAATTGTCATTAGACTAAAATGTTTCCTCAATTCTGACCAGACAAACAGACACAGACAGATGGATGGACAGACAAACAAACAAACAGAAACAGATACATGTAGAAAGAGAGATAAAGAGATGGGGCAGGTCAGATGGAGAGACAAAGGAGAAGAAAAATTAGAAGAAGAGCAAAGGAAATCAGTCATACCATTTTTATTCTGTGCACCAATTTTGAGTTCAGCTGGCATCTCACCACAGTATAAATGGCCTCCTTGAAAGCCAGGGAAGCATTCAGCTATATTTAGAGGACTAACAAAGCTATACACTGTAGTGTAAGCCCAAACCATCTTCCTTCCTTTCCTGCCACTCTGTGGAGAAGTAAGATGTTATTTTTCTGTTTTTCCTCAACAATGATAGATCAATACAGGATTTGACTCACAATCTCAGAAGGCCTACAACAGAACCAAGTGATTGGGCTAGTTTTGATTTGTTTGTATGTGCTAATGTGTGAGTGCATGTGTGTATGATTGAAAGAGTGTATTTTGTTGTACTATTAACACACTGGTATTATGTTAACCTTGTCAAGAGCGTCTCTGACCAACGTATTGGAAGGAGCCTACCTGATAAATGGAAGCCATCACCACTGACCCCACTCAGGAAAGTTGAGCTCACATCCAGTAAACTCAAAATGGTGAAATAAGAACACATTCAAAAAAATTTAAATAAACTATATGGGACACAGCCCTGCTGTGGGCTTATAGACACAACAGATTTGGCTTTTTATTCTCTTTTTCTCTAGAATCTACACCCAGCCTACATTTAAAATGAGCAAACCTATAATGTGGGTTCCCTTTCCTTGGCTGGCTAAACCCAATATAAAACATACTCCATGTGGATTTGTAATCTCAGCAGTTTAAAAACAGAACTGTAAACTGCATGTGGGCTTATCTACTCGAAATCCACCGCACCAAGTCAAGGGCCAGATTTCTGGTGGGCACTAAATTGGCAACAGTGAGACTTCTCAATTACAGGCGGAATGTCTTAATATTAACAGGGAGTATGTCTTAATAATTCGAATTCAGTCACTCCACCCCTCTCCAAATGTTTTACTTGTGCTGCTAGTGGTTCATAATTCATAATGTCTTTTTCAGAATGTTGTTACTTAAGTCTTGCCCACGCTACGTAGGCTAGTGCTGAGAAAAGTAGCTACGTATATAGCTAGGACTTGAATTGGGTTGGCTACACACTAAGATTCCCAAAGCAGTGATCAACAAGGACGAATGCCACTATGAAGTAATTGGGATGTGGATCGCCATTAGACATTTTATAGTTGGCTAGCAGCCTTCTATTATGAATGGCAGCTGTATTTCAGCCCCGTTTATGGGGTTGCCACTTTTCTTTATACGAAAACACCTACAGTCAGCAAGACACGTCAATTAATTTAAGCTACAAGAGCTACGAGCACTTGATTTTTTGTAAAAGATGTCATTTTACATTCTTCAAATAGTGCAACAGCACAGGAAAACTACTTTTCAAAGGGATTTAAAAACGAAGTTGACACCTATGACTGATTCCGCACATATTAAATTAAAAGTTTTACATTGAATGTCTATACTACAGCTCATAAAAACATTTTAAAAAATCGAGATCCCCTAATGTCACGTTATATTTCACACTGCCTAAATTATTCAAAGTTACTGTTTTGTGCAACTGTGTGTATTTGTGCATGAGGGTGCACGCGCGCGCGGTATGAATCTTTCACGCTCATTCCTAAGTTGACGATTCACTAATGCCCTTCATGATGAGGCTGCGTCACATGTAAAACCCATATTTATAATAACAGTCTCCTATTTTATATGAAGCACTATCATGCATTATGAAAATAATCACATCTATGAGCTAGGCTAACGAACGGACACGCAGGATACATTATTCGTTAGTAGGCTATTGGCTCGAGAAAACTATCGTCTCGCATTGTTGCCAGTAGTCGCTCTACCGCGGGCAGCTTGGCTCCAGAGCTTTCCAAACCGAAGTCTTTATCTCACCTGGACTATATGCCGCGGCTGCACGGAAAGCGTCGGGAAATTTCCGCGTCCGTGAATAGGAACGCTCTCTCCAAGTATGGAGTCCAATCTCTGCACCTGCTCCCAAGACAACACACAGAACCGCCGACTCAGCTGCGACGCATCCCCGGAGGACATGACGATGGGACGGGGGGAAAGTAGTCAGATTGTCTAAGTACAGGAGCAATTCCCAAAGAGGTTTAAGGTTTCTTTTAAAGTTGTAATAAAACTTATTGTTTCACAAAGTCGCTCCTATTGCGCCTATCAGGTGTCACTTGGAATAGAAGTTTCAAAACAACTAGGCTGCAGATCCGACTGTCCTGCACATACAAATCTTTGACGGGTGAACGATCTAACTAATCTAGCTGGATCATACTGACGGGTTTTAAAAAGATGGGATTAACATAAGAGTCCTGATTGGCTGTTCGGGAGGTTTATGAATACATACAGATGAGAAGAGTACAGGCAGCCACGCGCACACCCCCATTTCCCCTGCGTCAGAAGCTGTCCTGCTACTGTCATTTAAGAGCCTGCTTCAAAGTATCCACACTCTTAGGAAAAAGGTGCTGTGTAGAACCTTAACAGTTCAGTTATTCTGTTCTTTCCGTTTGGGAAACGTTTTTGGTTCCAGATTGAATAATTTGCAGAGGAAGGGTTATTGTTGGAATTGTCTGTCTTTTTTATCATACGTTTTTTCCCCAAGAAATAAGTTCATTTCTATCCCTTTCCCTCAAACCAGTGACAACATTTTAAACACGATCTCAAAATGTCTAAAACTTTAACCATTACTGTAAAGTAATGGCCTTCTTAGGGAGTTTTTCCTAGCCTCTGAAATTCAACGCTACTGTTGTTTGCTCCTTGGGGTTTTAAGGCCGGGTGTTTTGTAAAAGCACTTTGTGACAACTGCTGATGTAAAAAGGGCTTTATAAATACATTTGATTGATTGATTGATTAAAGCCCCAATCATTATTTTGCTTTTATAAAGTAATTTGTAGTGATTCTTTGTTTGTTCCTTCATTTAGGTTGAATATATTAGGTATCTCATATTTCATTATGGTGAAATTATTCCAACGTTTTAAAACAAACAGTTGTACCCTATTTGGCCATTTGCTGGTGTTTTGTAGCTAAAACCTGACGGGGTCGAACATGACACAACCATTTTACAATGATTTACAATAACTAAACAATTATTAATCATTATGTAGTAATTCATATTTATATATTTAAAATGAATGTACACAGTGCTTTTGGAAAGTATTCAAACCCTTTCACTTTCTCCACATTTTGTTGTTATAGACTTCATTTAAAAAAATCTATACAGTTTTTTTATTTGTGCTAATATATTGACAGTGAAACACTGAAATATCTCATGTACATAAGTATTCAGACCCTTAGCCAAGTCACTCCAAATTGAGAACAGATGCGTGCTGTGTCCTTTGACCATAGTTAAGATGTCTCTAGAACTTGATTGGAATGCATCTTTGCAGCTTATATTGATTGGACATGATTTAAAAAGCTACACAGCTGTCTATATAAGGTATACCACTTTAAAGTGCATGTCAAAATCCAAGCCATGAAGTCCAAGGAACTCTCTGCAGACCTCTGAAATGGAATTGTGTCCAGGCATAGATCTGGAGAAGATACAAAAAGAAATCTAAAGCATTGAGTTCCCAGGAGCACAGTGGAAATGGAAGACATTTGGAACCACCAAGAGTCTACATAGACCTGTCTTTCCAGCAAAACTAAGTAACCAGACAAGAAGGGCCTTGTTTCGGGAGGTGGCAAACAACCCAAGGGCCACTGTAAAAGGACTTAGACAATCTCAGCAAAGATGGGAGAAAATGCCAGAGGGGTAGCCATCTTTGCACCCTTCCATCAATCCAGCCATTATGGTAGAGCAGCCAGACCGAAGCCACTCTTCAGTAAAAGGCAGATGACATGCATCCTGATTGACTCTGAGGAAAAAAGATTCTCTCGTCTGAGAAGTCCAAAGTCAAATTAATTGGCCTGAATGCCAAGTACTATGCTTTTAAAAACAAGGTAAAGCTCATGACCTGGCTAATACCATCCCTATGGTGAAGCATGGTGGTGGGAGCGTTATGCAATGAGGATGCAGGAACTGGGAGATCGGTTAGGGTTGAGGTAAGGATGAACAGAGCAAAATACAGAGAGCTCCTTGAATAAAACATTATCCAGATTGTAGAAGACCTCAAGACTGGGGTGAATAGTCATCCTTCAACAAAACAATGACCCAAATTCTGTGAAGGTCCTTGAGTGGCCCAATCAAAGCCCAGAATTGAACCCTGTTGAATATCTGTGGGGAGACTGAAGATTGCAGTTTACCGACACTTCCCATCTACTCTTACAGAGCTCTGTAAGGGGACCAGTAAACAACTGTGCAAAGCTGATAGAGGCATATCCAAGAAGACTTGAAACTGTGAAGTGCTGCTAATGGCAGTTCAATGTAGTAGAAGTGTCTGAAAGAAGGGTCTGAATACTATTGAATAGATTGATGGCAACATTAATCAATTATAAATTAAGTTAATAACACAACAAAATGGAGGAAGTGAATCAGTATCATAATCATGAAATTCCAAGTTTGAAATCCAGTGGTTTAGAGGACATAGGGCACATATCAGCACGTACATTACATTGTACAGTGCCCCTAAAAACCAGACAGCGCCTCTTTAGTACATAAATGAGAAAGTGACAAATTGACATAATCTGTGTCATGTTTAAATTAGTTAGGTCATGTAAGGTCATGCTTCTACTGTTTTCTATTGGGTAATAAGCTTTACACGGTAGACATGCAAGGAAGGGATAGGTACTTCTGTTCATTTAGGTTGTTATTGGAAGGGCATATGACTGCAGTCCGTCCTGCTACCCCAAAGAGTTTATTCGAGAAAAACATCTAAAAAGAGGGACTTGCCTCTAGATCTCTGGACCTTAAAGGCAAAGAGATTGGACTTTAAACGTGAAGCTTCGATGATGCCAGTGTGAAGAGTCAGTGGGTCATGAGGTTTAAATGGATTAGGACAGTGTTTTTGCACTCCCGTGGGGTAGGGCCGTGGCAGTCAATGTTCCATTCAACTCTTAATGAATGTATGACAGAGACATTATGTAACCGTTCTGAACTAACCCTAGGTAAACACTGGCACATTGCTTCAGCACAGCATCAGTGTTTAGAGTGCTACATAAACATGTTCATATGTTTAATCCTGTCAGTGTAAATCATGCAAATACAACCTTTTTACAATTATATTGTAGTCATGTAGCTGACCTTACTGTCCATGGTTACATACATACATTATTGATGGCATACATTTGGAAGCTAGGAATGCTGTGCTCATGATAATATGTGATTGTAAATTTAAGAGTAGCCTTTATGGGAGAGCAGAAAAAAAACATCAAATCCAGGTTAGAGTTTGGCAGAAGGTGTGTGGGAGAGTCTGAGACCTAGTGAAAGAAGATTCTATGGACTGATCAGAACATCAAATATCTTTTTTTAAAAGCTTATGTTTGGCGCAAGCCTAACACTGCACATAATCCTGTAATACCTTGAAGCATGGTGGTAGCAGCATCATGCTATGGGTATGTTTCTCAGCAGCAGGGACTGGGTGACTGGTCAGGATTGAGGGAAGGATGAACGGCGCAATATTCCATGGAGGCACTTGAAAAAAACTTAATTCAGCTTACAGGACCTCAGATTGGGGTTAATATTCATTTTTCAGTGCAATAATGACAGCTTTGGGACAGTTCTGTGAATTTTGTTGTGAGGCACAGTTGTGAATGTCCACACCTCAATCCAATTGAGAGTATGCATACAGAGTTGAAAATTGCTTTTCACCAAAGGTCTTTATACCACTTAATAGTGCTTTTGCAATTTTGCTAAGAATGGACACAAATTGCTGTGTTCAGTTGTGAAAATCTAGTCTTTCTGTAGTGATTAAGTACAAAATACAGTGTGTTATGTGAATAAAGATGAAGTGCAAACAGTGATGTAGTGAGTGAAAAAGGTTTACTTGCCAGTTCCCTCACAGTAATTCAACAATAGTGCTTACAGAATGTGTATTTAGTCCACAATCAAATGTTCTGGGTTGGGCTGCAGTGGATGTTGATTACTGAACTGGTCTTTCACTTTGCTGGTCCCTTTTCCCCCAGTAGTAACACTTGTCTCTTTTTCCTTGGTTACGTTGAAATTCAAGGGAGCCCATTTTTTTACAAATTTGCTGTGGTCATCTGTGTCCTTCTCTACTTAAGACATTGTGTTTTTGTTTTCCCACTAAAATGGCAGATTCTGCTCTGACCTCGTATGAAATTATTTAAGATAGTAAGTTGACACTGTCAAACAGATACACAAATAGTCACAAAGAAAAATCAATTAGCAGTCCAATAACATCAGTCATCCAAATTCAATCTACATAAACAACAAACTCCAAAAGTATTTCCACAGTGACCCATGTTTTTTTTTAGGTCTGTGCTCCAGGACTCCAGTACTTTATATTTGAAAAATTACAATGACTGATTTAATATCACAACTAGTGAAAATGAATGACGGCACTTAGGTAACTGGTTAGGCCAGGAAGAGATGTTAGGAGAAGGAAGGACTCTGAGGGGTTGATAAGTCTTAGATTTGTTCTTGATGAATTTACTTTACATACAATAATATATAATTCAAGTCAACATCATTAATGGCCAATGGACACAACTGACATGAACAATTCAGGCATCAAGGCGATAGAAAAAGAAACGCAGCTCCAAATTTTCAATGGGTAATGCTAAATTAGACCACAAAAAAAACTCCCGCTAAGAACAAAAAAAGTCCATAAACGTGAAATACCAGGAAACAATAGCCTAGATCGAGTAAACGGTAAAATACATGGGAATCTAGAAGAGATTCCTCCACAAGTGAGAAACATTTTATGTGGTGGATTTTAATTAAGCATACTTAAAGGGCATTTCCTTGAGGGACAGAAGGAAATCCAGTGAAGTGCTTTCTCAGCCTCTCACAAAGTAATCGGGCACCAAAGTACACTCTTTGACCGTGAGAAAAATTCATGCAAGAATTGGCCTTGGAAGGCAACACGAGGAAGAAATTGCACACACATATAGATGGGCAGGACTCCAGTACCGACATGTGAAACAGGGAGATTGTCTACAGACCTTTTTGTTAAGATGATCATTGGATATGAGTCTTTCAAAGCTTACAACACAAGGAGGTAGCACTGAACAAGTTTCAAATGTCTTTTTTCCTGAGTCTGTTTACAGCTTCTCAGTGGAAACTGCTGGAAAGGACTGCAGTGAAGAGTGAAAATATCCAATCATAATGTGTCTCCTTTTCCAAAAAAAAAAAAAAACATTTTAAGTTGCAAAATAACACAGTGTAGAGAATAGTCTATGGCTTTGGTCACTGGGGTCAGTGAGTATTTTGTAGGGCTTTTCTCTGCTTTTTTCAAAACTGTCAGGGTGCCTGTGCATCATTTTCGTTTTTTGGGCACTAAGAAACATGAAGTTTTTCACTTGCTCCTCGTGTCTGGCATCTAATTTTCCTGCAGTTCACAATTAGCTCCTAGCTGATTGTGAGACTGTCATCCTTTCACTGAATTGCCATGTCTGTGACCTGGATGATAGTCATTTAGGCAAGTTGCTTTTGCACACTGGAGGTCTTAAGTTGACCGAGAAGACACTTGCTAGCTAGTCTGCAAATGCTCTGAGGCAATCCACCTGGCCCAACAGCCTTGCAAATCTTATCCAGTTTACTCATCTCAGTAACAGAGAATAAAAACACTTTGTCGTCTAGAACAGCAGGTGTTCTCGTGTGTGTTTTCGTGTTACTTGCCTCGGAGTGTGCATAGAAGGCATTTAGCTTGTCTAATATGCTTGCTTCACTAGACAGATCACAGCTGGGTATCCCTTTATTGTCAGTGACAGTTCGCAATCCCTGCCACATCCCATGAGCATCAGAGCCAAGGTTACAAGATTCAGTCTTAGTCCAGTATTGATGTTTTGTCGGTTTGAAGGCTTCTCTGAAATCTTGGCAAGTTTTTTTTGTAAGGGAGCAGATTCATGTCCTACTCCTTGAAAGCAGCAGCTCTGAACTTGTGCTCAGTTCAGGTTCTGCCCGTAATATGATGCTTCTAGTAAAAACTTCGACAAAATGGTAATTGAGGGGAGGATTTCATTGATGCACTATTATTGAATCCAATGATAATTGTGGTAAACTGATTAATGTTGAATGAATGGATCCCCTGAACATAATTCAGTGTTCTTGTAGTTTAGTATCTGGCCAACTATTTGTTTAGCAAATCAGTGGTGCATGTGTACCTGTTTCAGTTACAGAATAGTGTTTTATATTTAAGATTTGCCAAAGTGGAGATTCCAGTGACATGGGTGCAGGAAAGCATACTAATTTTTTTGATCATTCCTTTTGCAACAAATAATGATTCTGAATTCATATTGTATCTTTTTATGTATTTTACTTTAGGATGGCAGAAGCCTTGACTGAGGCTTCTGCCATCCTAAACTAAAATACCCCCAAGATGGAGGAATCACAAATGGTTGCCTATCTATCTGCTTCAAGACGGCTATTGCTATATAGTATGCTGTATTATTTTCACCAGAGAAAAGTAGAAAGCAGAGATTATTGAGACTTGTATATCCTGTAGATATTGACAGAGAGGAAGTTGCACAGACAGTCAGCTGAGCCTGAAAAGCCGCCTGGATGCTCATGAGGTGCGGAGTTGAGAGCTTAGATCGGTACACCAGACTTTGGCGCAGAACATGTCATGTCATATCTGTCAAGAATAAAATATAACTGTAAGTATTAGCAGAGCCGATGCAGTCCAAATACTTTTTGAGAGCCCACATGGAATGTGAGACAGTGGCCTTGTTTTCACCCTTCCAAAGAATAGTGTTGAACTTCTTGGAGTGAAGAACTCAGGCGCAGAAGGATGCTCAGATCCTGCATACTGAGTCATTATCTTTCGGCTGTAATATAAGTACAGCAATGAGAATCAAGAGAAGACAGCTTCTTTTCAACTTCCCAACAATATTCCAGCAAAACAACGTTTTACATTGCATTCTTATGAAGCAAACCCAGACAGCAGCCAGGGCCCAGGGCATGTTTACGTGCAGTGTCCACAGAGGCCCTGTCTTTCCACCGCCTCTCCTCACGGAGACAAAACAGAGCTCAGGTGCAACAAGATGTTTACAAACACATTCTTACTGTTTCACTTGAAAGCTTGACATAACGTGGACAAACGTTTAAACTGACATTCTTTTGGATTACATTGTTTCTTTCCACATCACATTTTGCAATACTGTTAAAACAAAAAGACCTTGACGGTTTACATTTTAACATTAATTCAGAATGTTTATAAAGGTTTAGCGCTTAGGTTTGGAAAAGTGTTAAAACAAAAAAACACAGGCTTGTGGATTTAATGTCAGTCTTTGGAAGGCATTAAAGTGCAGTCTTATGCCTGTGGGTTTGAGGCCCTTCCAAATTTCCATCCCTTACCAAGTGGATTTCAGACATGCACACACAAACAAACACACACATACATTTTGTGCATGCACTCACACGTATGTTCATGTACCTGTCTAAACAATTATAATCCAAGACATGGACGCTAAAGTCATATTTCTTGTTGTCTTGCCTGCCATTCTGCTGTGTCTCAGATAGACTTCCTCCAAATCTAATCTGGAGAGATATAAGTAGAGATATGATTAGTGGTCTGATGCCCAGACATGTTCAGTGCTCTAATAGGGATTGGAGTAAAGTTGTCACTGATTGAGAAACTCCGCTGAATGAAATGGAATCCTCCAATAATGAAACACCAACAATGATATCTTAGTGACCTGCCATTCACATGTCCAGGAATTTGTTGTGTAGGTTATAAATGTGTAATGAAGTCCTTATGTAGGTAGATAATAACATGGCATATGCAGGTTAACTACAATAAAAAACTGAACCAAGAGTAAGTTTAAATAATATCGGCATCAGTGAAGCAAGTTAGAATATGACCTATAATTCCTAATCCATAGTTCATTTTGTTTCTTTTTTTATTGTTACCCCATTTTTCTCTCTAAGTTTGTGACATTCAGCTTCTGATTAAAGCCGTGCTTCATCGGCACCACTGCCATCAAATATCCCAGACATTTTCGTTATCTGTAATTAATTGAATGAGAACTTAAGACTTCTTATTTCATCCCAAGAATACGTTGGGATTTAATTAATAGGATTCTTACATGGTCCACATGCTGAAAACAACAAAGACATCAACCGCGTATGGTTGGTAATAAGGAAAGGCCTCCTCACTGAGAAATATTCTCCCAGGCCTGGAATCCCAGAGACTTCAAGCCCCACCCCACCATCCAACTGGGCCCACTTCCTTCTAACACAGGTGGTAATCACAGGTGGTAACAAGGAAAGGCCTCCTCACTGAGAAATGTTCTCCCAGGCCTGGAATCCCAGAGACGTCAAGCCCCACCCCACCATCCAACTGGGCCCACTTCCTTCTATCACAGGTGCAGCTCATCACCTGTAATGAGAACAGGAAGAGGAGAAACACATGTATAGAAAAAAAGCTATAAGACAAAAAAATGATATGCTCCCATTTGTACACATACTTAGGAATAACAGACCAGGGTGTAATGATTAACAAATCCATTTTACTTTAAGCTGATGAAATATGAAACACGATACTGTCCTGCAGAATAAAAGAGAAACGCATAAATACTCACACATCCACTCTCACAGCCCTTTCAGATGGACATGGCAGGAGCCCCAGGAAGGCTCCCCTTCACTCTGTCCTCCTCTGCCCACTCAACCAGGAGGTTTAGCACGGAATCCCTGAGCGCTGGAGGAATGCATTTTCCAGCCCTTTACCTTAATTGAGCTCACAGACGCCACAAGGAGTCAGTAGAGCATGACGATGCAAAGCAACCATAACAGTGAGTGAGTATTTTCCCTTGCTTTCATGCCTGTTAGTCGCATAACGCAACTCTCCTGCTTCCTGCCTTTTGCCAGCCTTTCTTTCTTTTCTTACTTTTTAATTTTCTTTTAATCTTCTTTAAATCTTTTACATTTGTTTCATTTTTGTTCTATATTTGTTTTGATCAAATTTTTACAATTTTATATAATTTTTAAAAGAGAAGCTCAGCATAGTTCTTTTGTATTTTTGAGTGATTTTTTATGATGGAGGAGCTAAGACAGCTGTTGGAGGAAAGGATCAACCGCTTAGAAGATTTAGTCAACAGAGCGCTCCTCCGGTCGGACTGTGGGTCCTGTCCGGTAGGTGAATCAACAAATGCTAATGCTAACATAGCAAAACAGGCTAACCTAAGGCTAGAGAGCTCTAAAGATTTCCCTATACTTGATAGAACGCAGTCAAAACTGGTGAACAGATCAGAGCAATTTCAGAGCGAACGGCTGAATGAGACGATAACACAGCTTGAAATACGTGAGTGAACAATTCATTGACTCTGTAGCAGCTACTCTAGGGGTTGAGCTACCAAATGCTAACGGACAGACACAGATTGGTATACAAGGGATTACTTCAAATCTTGACCACCCTGTCACGGACCTGGCTGACACTCTCCCCTGGACATGCGCTAATGCCACTGGATTAACCACAGAGGCTTTCAAACCAGCCTTCCCCAATAACACATCTTACTGGCACAGCACCGGGGCTAGATCGAAGGCATCAACTCCAGCGGGGACTTGGTCTGACGTTGTGCGCTGCAGAGGCAAATCCAGCAAGAAATCAAATAAGAGAGCACCAACCCTCAATCCACCACCTGAACTTACACTGCAAAACAGGTACGAACCATTGACTCGGAACAAAATGTGTGTAAATGAACCTAGGGAAGCTAACCACAACACTAGCATTAGGGCTAACCAAAATCCAAGAAATAGCCCTAAAACCACTGATAGGACGAGGGAAAGAAGAAACTTTGCTAACTCCACATCTGATAAGCCAGATACTACCTTGATTGGGGACGACATAACCAAGCATATCAGAATAGCAAAGACTGAAAACCTAACCATGGCTGACACATCGGTCAGAGAGCTAACAGAAATGTTGCCAGTTATTCTCTCTACACATCCAAGCAACATGCAGATTATTATCCACACTGGGTCTTTTGACATTCTACAAAGGAAAACTGGCTCTGAGTTCCTGAAAAAGGATTTTTCTATGCTACTGGAGAAAATAAACGACTTTCAACAACATGTTTTCATCTCAGGCCCCATTCCAACCTTGGGGAAAGGAATTGAATCTTTTAGCAGACTCCTTGGCCTGAATATGTGGCTGACATCGGCATGCCTCAACCACGGGATAAGGTTTATTGACAATTTCAATATTTTTTGGAACTGTAAAGACCGCTTTAGACCTGATGGGGTTCATCCAAACATCATGGGATGCCGGCTGCTTGGTGCCAATATACGTCACACTCTTGGAATGCCATTCCCAGACAAGATAAGCATGAAGGACAGTACTCATGGACAGAGTATCCACCTGACCCTTTAACTAAAATCACCCAGTGCTTCCAGAAGTTGTCCTTGTCCCAAACAGGGGCACAACAACTCCCACCCCCCCCTCCACCACACTCACCCTCTCCACCTCAATCACACCCACACTCTCCCCCTCTATCACACTCCCCCTCTACCACACTCCCCCTCCCCCCCCTCCACCACACTCACCAATCAAGGAGCTAGTTCTAACCAAAGAGAGCAAAGAGAAAAAAAACCAAAGAGAGCTCATCTTTCCCTATGTCCCACCCCTCCCCCCCGTGTAAAACAAATGCTTAGACAACTGCCACATCGTCAACAACCTTGTCCTTTATTTCCACAGAGTATACTCGGTGATGTGCTTCGGGTCCCTGCTATTGTGAAAATAGCAATGCTGACTGTTTTGAGTACAAGCTAGGACCCAGTATCTCTATTCCTGTGTTGATTAGAAATAAAAGGAATCATGAGCATGCAACCTATAAAGTAAACTTGTCTAATCTGTTAACTGTAACACGTCAAACTACTAGTCCAGGAACCCCTATTATATCTATTAAGCTGGCTTTACTTAATATCAGATCTCTCGCCAACAAATCATTCTTGGTAAATGACATTAGAATATCCTACAACCTAGATTTTATATTTCTCACTGAAACATGGCTAACAGAAGACTGTAGTGCTGCCATTCTTAACGAGACAGCACCTGAAAAATTTGGCAATATGAATACGTGTTGAAATGGTAGGAAAGGAGGAGTGGCTGCCCTATTCAAAGATACATTCCAGTGCAAAGAAAATACACTAGGTAATTTTATTTCTTTTGAATACCTCTGTTTAACATTGAAGGGTACCCCCAAAATTTTGTTTTTAACCATTTACAGACCTCCATGATATTCTGCAAATTTTATTGATGATTTTGCTGAACTACTCTCTGTTATATCAGTTGATTATAACTTGTTTATTATTACAGGGGATTTTAACATAGATAATAGTACAGCCAATAATGCCAAATAACTTTTTTGACCTACTTGACACTTTTGATCTCACTCAACATGTGAAAGAGCATACACACACTCAAGGCCACATTCTAGATCTGGTTATCTCTAAAGGTCTCAATATTTCCTCTGTCATTGTTAAAGACATGGCCCTGTCTGATCATTTCTGTCTTTTTTGAATCACTTATCACCCCGAATGTTCCAGTAAACTCTGTTTCTGTTAAGAAAAGGTACATTAATGAGAGTACCAATGCTCAGTTTATGGAAGCCATAGCTTTCTCTCCAACAATAAGTGCTGAGTCAGTTGATGTACTCCTGGATCATTTTAATGCCAAAATATTGAATGTCATGGATCGTGTTGCACTGGTAAAGGTAAAGAAAACTATAAGCAAACAGAAAACACCATGGAGAACCACCATGATGCTAAGTGCCCTGAAAAGAGAATGTTGTAAAGCAGAACGTAAGTGGAGGAAAACTAAACTTCAAATTCACTATGATATCTATAAACAAAGCCTTGGTAGCTTCAACAATGAGTAACGCAGGGCCAGACAGCAACATTTATCGGGAATGATCAACAAGAATATCAACAATACCCGCACTCTATTTGTCATGGTCGACAAGCTTACAAACCCAATAAAGCAGATAGCATCAGAACTCATGTCCACTGTGAAATGTAATGAATTTGCATGTTTCTTTAGTGAAAAAAGTATTGACATAAGTATTAGACCGACCATCAGAACTGCACAGTCTAAAAAGGACTCTGTACCGTCACCACGACCACCAAGACATAACTTGGTTATTATGTCGCATTTTAATACAATTGATCAAAAATCCCTAGAAGAAACAGTTTGACATCTTAAAGCTTCCACTTGCTGTCTCGACACACTGCCGCAGACTTTTTTAAAACAATTTTTAACTCTATAACAATGGACCTACAGCAAATAGTTAATAGCTCTCTGCAATCAGGCATTTTCCCAACGTCTCTAAAAACAGCTGCTATTAAGCCCCTATTAAAAAAGAGAACACTGGATGCATCTATAATGAACAACTATAGACCTGTATCAAATCTCCCTTTCATAGCCAAGATCATTGAGAAGGTTGTCTTCAATCAACTCAGCAATTTTGTGACCTCAAGCGGTCTCTTAGACAAATTTCAGTCAGGTTTCCGACCTCAACACAGTACTGAAACGGCCCTGATTAAAGTTTTAAATGATATACGGCTGAATACTGATTCTGATAAAATAACAGTTCTGGTTCTATTAGATCTCAGTGCAGCATTTGACACTGTAGATCATAGAACACTTACAGATAGGCTGGAAAATTGGGTAGGACTCTCCGGGACAGTCCTTGATTGGTTCAGATCTTATCTAGATGGCCGGAGTTACTTTGTCACCATTGGTAATCATGAATCTGATAGGGTGGCTATGACATGCGGAGTTCCACAGGGATCAGTTCTCGGACCGCTTCTGTTCAACGAGCTGGATTCTCGGGCCCTTAAAACCAGGGATCAAGTGCGTAATCTTGGTGTTCTGATAGACTCAGACCTCACATTTAACAGTCATATCAAAGCGGTCACCAAAACAGCATTCTGTCATCTAAAAAATATAGCCAGAATCAAAGGCTTGGTGTCCCAAAAAGACCAAGAGAAGCTCATCCATGCTTTTATCTCTAGTAGGGTTGACTACTGTAATGGCCTCTTAACTGGACTCCCGAAAAAGACTGTAAAACAGCTGCAGCTCATTCAGAATGCGGCTGCTAGAATGTTAACCAGGACCAAGAGAAGAGAGCCCATCACTCTGGTTCTTAAATCTTTGCATTGGCTTCCAGTCAGTTACAGAATAGATTTCAAAGTGATGCTTTTAGTTTATAAATCTCTGAATGGTTTAGGACCCGAATACATTTCTGATATTTTTGAAGACTATAAACTGACCATGAACACAGGTCAGCTAGTAGAGCCCAGAGCCCATACTAAACATGGAGAAGCTGCGTTTAGCACTTATGCTGTACACAACTGAAATAAACTACCAGAAGATATTAGACTTGCCCCAAACGTATCCATTTTTAAATCCAGGTTAAAAATACTTCTCTTTTCACGTGCCTAAAACTGAGCACTTAAACTTAACCACACTGTTTAGCCTTATAGCTTCCTATGTTTTATCCCATTTTTAATCTTTATATGTTTTCTTATTGTATTTTTATTATTATGATGTTTTCATTTGTTTTGATGTTTTCATTGGAGTATTTGTTTTTATGTTATTGTATTTTTATATTTTTTTATTTTATTTTTCTTTGTAAAGCACACTGAATTGCTTCAATGTATGAATTTTGCTATATAAATAAACTTGCTTGCTTGCTTGCTATAGAATGCAGAGGCAGAGCAAGAGAGATGTGTCTGAAGGCATTTATTTAACAGAAACAAAGGGATGTTGGGGAAAAACAAAACTTACATAAGCAACTCATTACAGAAAATTCTGTCTTTGGGCTCCCTCTATGTTCTAAGGCCTGGGTTGAAGTTTTCTTAGTTGGTGGATCAAGACACACACAAACACAACAGAATTGCATATAAAGTGAGGACCGGAAATGTAGCACACATTAAAAAGCCAAACCCTTACCCTAACCTAACCCTAACTTGAATAACATAACTGTTATTCCTAAACTTAACCTAACCCTTAAACCTTGACCTTAATGACTCAACATAACTCTAATTTCAAGCCTAATTCTAACCCTAAACCTAATTCTAACCATCAAATTAACCTCAAGTCTAAACGATTGTATTGTATGTTTGAGGAACTACCAAAAGTCCTCACTTTCTCAAAAACTCCTAAACTTAATAATGTAAAACAATAGTAATAGTAAAACACAAACAGATCCTCACTTTGATAGCAATTTGGACACACACACATGCTACACCACTGTGCACTGCTTCTTGTCGCTCTGGTTGCTGAAACAGGGCTTCCAAGTTGTATAGCGGTCTAAGGCGCTACATCATACTGTCAAGGTGCTAATACACAGCAGGTTCAATACCAGGCTGTGTCACAGCCGATCAAAACTGGGACGCTCTAAACACGTATATAACCCCCCCCCAACACATACACACACATACACACAAAACCCCTTGTTTTACAATACTTGTGAAGACTTTTTGGGGGGATCACAATTGATTTCCATCTTTTCTAACCCCAAACCTAAACCCATTAAACCCCATTATAACCTGTACTTTAACCCCAAACCTAAAAAATCAATTTCTAAATGTGAGAGCTGGCAACATGAACTCATAAGTCATGCTTTACCATGGGCTACTGTACTTGTGAGAACATTTGGTTCAGATACACACATACACACACATGTTATTGTTTTTTGTTTTTTTACAGAGAGAGATCCAGAGATCCGAAAGAAATGATTATGGAATACATGCCCTGGGGGCATGAAGCACCTCTACATCTGACCTCTCGATACTCCATCCCTCCCTCCATCCAGAGAAAGATGAGTTCTGAGAGAGGGGGCAGAGTGTCAATGCATTTTTTGCTAAATGTCTGAGAGCTCTGCTGTTTATCTAGGTTTCTGTAACACTCTGGGGGCCTTTAGCAGATCCTATTTCAACCAGCTATAATCCAGTATAGAGGTGTGGCATAGAGAGAGATTGAGTGTGGATGGGTGTCAACAATCACCACCACTGCCCTAACTAACTTGTGAGCCAGTATGACTTGGAATGTGTTGGGTGGGTGTTGACAACAAAACCATGTCCATTAGATAGACACATTCAAAATGTTAAAACAAATATTTAGGACATTAAGGATAGGTGTTAGCATATTATTAAAAATAAAGAATTAAAACATTCATGGTGGATGTGGTACCATCACAATAACTAGCGAGTTAACCTTCCATGTTGTTGAATTTCTTTAGATGTCGTGCTGATCATATCTTAGGAAAATGTTCCCCTGTGTCCTGGGTTGACACGAAGGTCGGTGCATTGCAGTTAACCGAAAAAGATGACTGTCACAGGGTTGATCTTTGGTGTAATACATTTCTGTCCTTTTGAGGAGCCTGACACCAAGGTTCTGACACCAAGGTTTGAAGGGGTGTCAAGCTCATCAACTCGGTGCAGGAATACCAACACAATTGGACTTTTGCTTACTCAAAAAAAGGGGATGGGGTCAATGTAGCCCCACCCATTCAGATCGGGAGCAAAACCAGAAGAGAAGACAAATCAACCAGCAACATAGTCAAATTTTGAACTTTTATGTTTACGGGATAACTGTCCAATATGTTTCAATATTATTGGACATGCATGTAAGGTTTTTCTTCAGACAAATGTTTATCAGAAGGCATGGCTCGCAGACATCAAAAGTAGCTCTTTTGTGCTAGAACGAATCAAACATTTTATGGTATGGATATTAAATATACAAATGATGGTGTCAGATTTATTCAGGTAGATTATTAGTTTCTAATAGTTCTACCCAATTATTAAGTCACAAAAACTTTAAAAACACTACTTTCTACAGACCCTTTTTTCAATATATTGCAGTTAACGGGGAAAATAAGCCACTGTGTTGTTGCTTATGTCAATATATGCCATTTTAGTACATGGGAAAACACAAGGATAATTGTGTTGACGCGTGAGTCAATTGATGTTAATGGAACAATATTGTCACTGTTTTAAATTTTAGGTCAATAAATTTCAGTCAATACGAGTTCCACTTGCCTGGCACATATTTACTGGTCACTAGCCAACATGTCATCATGAATGTCAAAACCAGATAACCTGGAACTTAACCCAAACAAAACCGTGGAGATAGTAGTTGAGGAAACACTCCCCACATCTCTCTTTGGAGATTCAGCTTTTAGTTCAGCTGAATTCTTCACAGTCTGTGGGACCATAATATCAAACAATCTCATGCGGGAGAACCAAAGCAATTATAAGTAATGCTCACCGCTGGATGTACTGCTTGTAGTGAAATAAAAGCAGATTGTACACATTCAATTTATTTTTTAGCTTTGTGAGAAGTTCATTTGTAAAAATATGGATCACCGCATAATCTTTAAAAAAACCTGAACCATGTTACAGGCAGCATTTGTGTCTGAAACTATGCAGACAATCACTTCTAACTAGAATTCATTTCACAAACACTGCAGGTCCAAACCTGCTTTAGATCCAGTCCATGCAAGACGCTATTATCTGCTACATAACATCTCTGTGATGTAGGCCCTATACACGCTCAGCCAGCCCTGATGCCCCTCCAGCTGTGAGCCCAAAGGAGGCTGAGGATCCAAGAGGCTGACACACGTACACACCTGCTGGGGTCTTTGATGAGGAGGGGGTGGGCTGTGAATTGAATCTGTTTAGGTGTCTCCCTGAGGTAATCTGAAGTTTCATCAGTGAAGAAATGGCTACAACTCCTGTCACTGCTCCACTCTGGATTACAAGTGGACTTTCTCTTTGGGAAGGAACCTTGTTTTGCCTTAGGGGATGAATTCTTCTTAATACCAGCTGTGTATCCTGTATGTATTCCACATCAGCCCGACATAATGATAACCCAAAGCCCACACCATTGTCAGGTTAGCTGACATTACACCCAATCGCATTGTGGGCTAGCCTTTCAATAGCCCAAAAAAATGTAGCCTACACCGAGCTCAACACAGGATAGCCCTCACCAATCCCATATCAACGGGTTAACCTACAAAAGCCGAACACAGACTAGGCCGACAGCAAGGTACTGTAAGTAAGGCCTAGCCCAAATCTAGCCCAACCACATTAAAAATGTAAAGGAGATTAAAATATTTAGAATATTTCAAAATACATTTCTTGAACATGGTACTTTGATACATTTAATTTACATGAACACATTACTTATGCACTTTCTTATATACATACTACATAATCATGTTGTAATTTCATTCCTTATCACAGTGTAATTTGAAAATGTACATGGTATATGTTGTTGATCAATCACAGCTTTTCAGTTGGCCACTACTGAACCTGTGACCAAAAATGGCAACATGGGGATAACACAACTTTAAGGTCTTATTTAAACAATGGAATATACAGCTGATCTCAAAGGGTAGATTTTGGTAAAAAGGCTGCCCTCAGGACCTTTCACCCTGGGTTCAATGTGTGGCCGATGATCAAAGGTTCACTGGTCCATTTGGGCTGTCTACGTTTTAACCAACGCTGAGCCTAGATTTTTCCAATACATTTCAGTCTTTATTCACGTTATACATTTCAACCGTGCGGTTGCCATGCACTATTCTTTGCACGATAATAATGAAGAACAATAAAAAGACAACAAAGACCACAGAAATAGAATAATAAGGCAGAATAATAAAAGCTTTTAAAAGCGACATAGGGAAACACAAAATTCAAAAGGTTTCTTTTAAGCTCTGTTTTAAAAATGTCCACTATTTCGCCGCCCTCAGATTCTCTGGCAGGTTGTTCCAGAGGCTGGCAGCATGAAAGCTGAAGGCTGCCTATGCATGCCCCTTGGTCCTAGGTTTTTAGATAGTAAAAGGCCAGTGCCAGAAACCCTGTGGGAGCTACTGGCTACATACCCGCAAAGAATGTCTGTCATGTGTTAGGGTCACTTAATGCGGTAATTCACCCCTAGTAAAATAAATCACTTCTGTGTATTCTTGTTTAAAAATATGTATAGTATATACTGTTCAAAAGAAGCTTTTCAGTTTGCTACTACTCTGCCAGCAGCAGCTCTGTGCATTGGGCTTGACAAATTGCTTGCTACTAAGGAGAGCTATGCCAACAACACATTAGTATTTCATCACATGAAACGCAGTATCCCATTACAGACATTCTACAATTATCTGAGCTTTCCCCTCTGATCCTTGTTTTACGGTAGCTGACTCTGAATCTGGCTAGGTCACCCCCTGATGTTTTCCAGCTCCCCCAAGGTCCATCATGGTACCCAAGGCACCAAACCTGGCTCTCTCTTTCCCCCCTACCTCCCCTTCTCTCACCTATCAAAGACAACAAAGGTTCTGGGATACCCATTACACACTGAGGTAAAGATTGAGCCCAGATGTCAAACTGCTTTGGGCTAGGCCCCAAAATCCTCTTTTATTGCCACATAAATGTATTGCAGCCCAAGTGTTTGATGTAGAGGAGAGAAGCATGCATTATAAGATGGACAGGTTGAAAAACCTTTGAAGTTAGGGTCAGCGGTACTCCTGATATCTTGAAGGGATAAACTGTTTGGTGTGGTACAGTCTTCGGGATGTCTTTTGGATTTATTATCTCTTGTGTGTTGAATCTTGTGTTGATGTATGGATAGGAGATCATTCTAATAATATTACCATTAACCTTGACTTCAGACTACCTAGTCATTTCACTTCTCATTTATTGAAAATTGAATTCAAATGTATTGACTACATGAGCAAAAAAAGAGAAAAGAAAAAGAAAAAACATTTTTTATTCTACAACTCCCATTCCAAAAACGTTAGGACACTGCGTAAAATTTAAACAAAAATAGAATGCAATGATGAGCAAATCATTTAAACCCTGTATTCAATAGAAAATAGTACAAAGACAATATATCAAATGTTGTAACTGAGAAATTGTGTGTAATGTGTAATGGAAAAAAAAACCTGGTAGAACATCTCACAACTAATTAGGTTATTTGGCAACAGGTCAGTAACATGATTGCGTATTGATAGAGCATCTCAGAGAGGATGAGTCTTTCAGAAGTAAAGATGGGGAGGGGTTCACCACTCTGTGACTGCGCAAGCAAATAGTGCAACAATTTAAGAATAACATTTCTCAATGTAAAATTGCAAGGAGTTTGGGGATCTCATCATCGACGGTACATAATATCATTAAAAGATTCATAGAATCTGGAGAAATCTCTGCATGCAAGGGACAATGCCAAAAACCAATATTGGATGGCCATCATCTTCAGGCCCTCATGTGGCACTGCCTTAAAAACAGACACGATTCTGTAGTGGATATCAATGGAAAATTGCAAGGAGTTTGGGGATCTCATCATCGACGGTACATAATATCATTAAAAGATTCATAGAATCTGGAGAAATCTCTGCATGCAAGGGACAAGGCCGAAAACCAATATTGGATGGCCATCATCTACAGGCCCTTATGTGGCACTGCCTTAAAAACAGACACGATTCTATAGTGGATATCACTGCATGGGCTCAGGAACACTACAGAAAACCATTACCTGTGAACACAGTACGTCGCTGCATCCACAAATGCAAGTTCAAACTTTACCATGCAAAGAAGAAACCATACATAAACGAGACAGCAACACCGCCCCCTTCTCTGGGCCCTAGCTCATTTAAGATGGACTGAGGCGAAGTGGAAAACTGTCCTGCGGTCTGTCGAATCAAAAATTATTTTTGAGATTCATGGACACCGCATCCTCTGGACTAAAGAGTAGTGGGACCATCCGGCTTCTTATCAGCGCACAGTTCAAAAGCCAGCATCCATGATGGTATGGGGGTGCATTGGTGCACATGGCATGGGTGACTTGCACATCTGTGAAGGCTTCATTAATGCTGAACAATATATACAGGTTTTGGAGCAACATATGGTGCCATCCAAACAACGTATTATTCAGGGAGGGCCTTAATTATTTCAGCAAGACAATGCCAAACCACATTTTGCACATACAACAGCTTGGCTCCGTAGTAAAAGAGTCCAGGTGCTAAACTGGCCTGTCTGCAATACAGACCTGTCAACCATTGAATACATTTGGTGCTTTATGAAAAATATTATAAAGGAGACCCTAAACTGTAGAGCAGCTGCAATCCTATATCAAGCAAGAATGGAAATACATTTCACTTTCAAAACGACAGCAATTGGTCTCCTCAGTTCCCAAACGCTTACATGCAACACAGTGGTAAACATGCCACTGTCCCAACTTTTTTGAAACGGGTTGCTGGCATCAAATTCAAATAGGGGATGTATTTTTCCAAAAAACAATAAAATTCCTCAGTTTCAACATTTGATATGTTGTCTTCGTACTATTTGTAATTAAATGTAAGGATGAATGATTTGCACATCATTGCATTCCGTTTCTATTAGCATTTTACGCAGCGTCCCAACTTTTTTGGAAACATAGTTGTATTATTATATAGCAAAATGGTAGGCAGTGCATTGAGGCAGGTGTGAATATTCAAACTTATAAGACATTAAATTTCATAACCATTTGTGGAAAAAAAATACACACTTTCATTAGCATTAAATTGGACAATCTGTGCAGTACATAATGTGCTAGATCATAGTCTCTTTTGAGTGCTTGGCAAAATAATGCACCTTTGTGTGTTTAATGCCTTTGAAACTTTAGCCTATTGTCCTGTGTTCTTCCATTGGTGGACTATGCTCAGCGGGTATTGATTCCCTGTGAAGCATGTGTATTATTTGACTTGAGAGCCAACAGGAGAGCAGTTTGTCCTCAAATAAAAACACCCCCCGGGAGGATCAAAACCTGTGGTCATTTCATCTTGCCATCAATGGGTTCACTGCCTAAGTGGATCAAACCAAATTCCAACCAAATAAAACTATGGGTGTCTTTCTAATGTTGGCACGATTTACGGATAGCTGTAAACCTACATCATATGATTCTCCTATATCTTCTGTGCAAACCGTGGAAACCCAGAGATGTGTGTGAAAGGATAAGTGAAAATATAAGACGTGGGACATGAAAATACTGCGCAACATTAGTAGTTGCCATTGTCCTGTACTAGTCATGTAGGATAAATCGATCGATCAACGCAACATAGACACACAACATTTGTTACAGTCCAACAGATCAATCACCTTATTATTGTTACTGGGAATCAAACAGCATGTGCTAATACAATTTGGGCCTAATGAAACTCCCGTAAAAGACAAACAATAATTGGACCTAACAGAAGTGGACTACAGAGAACAAATAAAACAAAGGTTTTTTCCAGAACTTCCACTCAGGGAACAGACTACTGGTAGGTTGTGGGAATCAGGGAGGATTCCACAGGAAGAGCACCACAAACAGAGCTTGAGTTGAGGTCTGAGTGGTGCCAGCCGGCCCGTGAGTTATTTGGCTCCGGCTCTGAGGATTTGTTGGGAAAACTGTCTTGAATAAAAGCGGGTCAGCCAGCATGGAGCTTAGAGTTGTTCATGCATGTTGTGCAACAGAGAACAAGAGCTGTATTTCAGACTGCAATGCCGTCTATGAACCGTAATACGTGAGTTAATTTGTTCCTTGTGCAAAATGTTCAAACCCTGGGTGACAGGTCTGAAGCTTGAACTGTTTACATTATACTTCCAGAAATATATCAAAGAATACTCAACAGAATAATTTTATTAAAAAAAAAAACAGCGTGGTTTGAATGCTGAAAGTGAATTGGCTGAACCTGGTGGTATGAGAGCATATATCAGAGGTACTTCACATGATATGTATCCAGCCACTTGACAATACGTCATGTTTTATTTTTCGGAGCCATGTGTTTGTGAGCTGAGAGAGGGTGTGCGAGTTGTCATTTGGTGTGTGTGCGTGCGTGTGTGTGTGTGTGTGTGTGGGGGGGGGGTTACACTGTAAAAGGGACCCCCTGAGGAATGTACTGTAAATCTGCTTGCATGTTTACGCTACATTATTTTATATAATTATAGGCTAATTAAACCACCCAGAAGCCACATGGTAATTTAAGGTGGTAATTTACCTTTTAATGGCATCAGACCTAGGCTCTCCGTCTGTATACATACTTCTTGACCTTCAACACTATTGATCCCTCCCAACTGGAAACACTCCCAACTAGGAGACACTGGAAACCCATATTAATTTACACAAAAACATTCTTGCCTGGTTTAGATTCTATTTATCAGGAAGATGTCAGTTTGTATGTGTGCATGGCCTAGCTTGTATGTGTGCAAGGCCTAGCTCTAACCAATCGCTAGCGCATGATGGGAATAAATACATGTTCTGGTGATTACATGTTAAAAATATAGAATGCAAACATTACATTCCAGCTCAATACTATGGAGGACTAAATACATAAAGAAATTAATAAAAACACATTTGTAGTTACATTGTGTTTGTACATCACTTTGAAAGCGCAATCTAGATTTTGTTAGCAACATAGAGGGCAACACTGTATCTTGATTAACAGCTCACATCCGAACTGCGTTGTTAGTTGGCTATCAAGCGACAAATCACAGAGTTCTCTGCATGTAATACTATAGCCCAGTCAGAACAGCTCAACATAACTAAAAGTCCCACCCCCCTATTGCATTTGCAATGCGATGCACACACACAATACAAATACAAATATGCATATACTTATTATTATATTTATTTAATAATATGACGCATTTTGTCCTCCATACAATAATGGATAAAGCATTATACAATACAATCAATTGTAGTTATCAGGAAAATCTAATGATTTAAAGTCAGGGGATGATATGTTTTATGCACACACACACACACACACATACGCACACACATTTCAATCACTGCTGAGATTGGACTAAAATGTCTTGGGAATCCATTTAGCTGTATACTTGGCATTCAAAATGTGTTTAATTGTCCCGCAGAAAAATAAAACTCTCCACATTAGGTTGGTGTACCATGGCCAATATTCCTTTTTGCCAGACCGCATAAGTGGAGCCGGCCAAGAGCGAATGTCTCTTACTGAGTGAGTGACTGACTGACTGACTGTCTACCCCTTGTTAAATAGCGTAGTGGTTAGAAAAGCGGACCTGTGAGCTATAGTTCCCAAGTTTGTATCTCCTCGCAGGCGAAGCGAAGAATGCATTATGAATCATAGACGAAAACTTTGCTGGATAAAACCTCCTGTGACCACATTATAGTAAGCCTGAAATAAAACAGATTACGGTTGTAGTGCGACTGTTTCGGGTGGATTTTCGAAGTACGCATCCGTGCATGCGTTTTGGGTCAAGATAGACAAACACATTTGCTGGCTACAACATAGGTGACAGTAGTTACGTTACAGTGAGCCTTAACTAAAACTGTATACAGTTATATTGCGACTGTTTCTGGCATGGAAAAGTTCATCTTCAGTCTCGCTAGCAATTGCTCAATTCTTACGATTATTCCTAAGAAGTTAGTTGATACCAGTAAGCCTATTACTGGCTAATAAGCTGTTCCGATGGCCAGTGGCAAAAGCTAACAGTTCATAGACGCTATTTGTGTTGGACGTAAACTTAAAAAGAAACTTTAGTCAGTTTAACACAATGCTCAATAGTGTTTAGCGACTGGTGAAATGCGTAATGCCGTGGCGTTATGGTTAAAGACAGTGCCTCTCACGTAGAAGGCTCAAGTTCGAATCTATTGTGAACAACAACATTTATTTATTTTATTTCCACGATTCTCTCGTCGTTTCACTTGATGAAAAAGTTAGTTATCGTCATCTTTCTTGACAGTTATTGTATCAATGTCATTCACGAATGAAAGAAAAAAGTATGTTGTTATGCCATGAAAGAAAAAAAATATGTTCTTATGCTATGAAATGAAATAGCTTTGGCAGACTCGCTAGCAATTGCTTAATTCCTATGACTATTCCAGTAAGTTAGTAGATACTGGTAAACAGGGCCGGCCCAAGGCATAAGCCACATAAGCGGCTGCTTAAGGTCCCCGGTTGCCAGGGGGCCCCGACTGCTAGTGAGCCCCGGACCGCTAGGGGAGAGGGGGCCCCCAAATTAAATTTTGCTTAGGGCCCCCAAAAGGCTAGGGCCGGCACTGGTGGTAAAGCCTATTACTGGCTAATAAGCTGTTCAAACGGCCAGTGGCAAAAGCTAACAGTTCATAGACGCTATTTGTGGTGGAGGTAAACTTAGTCAGAAACGTTAGTCAGTTCAACTGTATCAATATCATTCACAAATGGCCAATTAGCTGTTAAAACAGCCAGTGGCAAAAGAGGATTTGTTCAGGATAGAGGCTATGCTGCCACCTGCTTCCTTTGGAGCTCTGTGGTGTAGTGGTTAGTGACAGAGACTTTTACATGAGCGACCCGGGTTCGAATCTCAAGAGGACTATTCTTTCTATTGCGGTCCCGCTGAACTAGGCTTGCCTGGTTTCTTGTTTACTCATGCTTTACTCCTTTCATATTTTCATCCTGACAAACTCCGCTTTATTTAATGCTGTCACCCCATTCTTAAGAAATATTTCAATAATTTTGAGGCAGCCAAAGCCAGCAAAATAGGGAAATTGCGCAAAATCTGTGTAGACTCACTAGACTTTCATTCATTCTAAGCGTTTACCCTTTAACCAGAGGAGGTTAACAATGGTCAGAACAGGTCTAGACCGGACATGTTGATAGACCATGGCCTATAGCTGACCCCTGGTCCAGCCCTGTCATGCCATTCCATGTCAGCTGTCAACTCAAAAGACCTGAAAGAACTGTTTTGTCTGCCAGCTGAGGAAACAACAGTTGGACAGCCAGCCTTCCTGCCAGTCTGCCCAGACGGCTACAGGGCAACAATCTGAGAAAATCGCTTACATGCTTTCAAAATTATTTAATATATTCAAAGGCTAGAAAGAGTAACATGTGAATGATGATATGGGGTCTGTGAATATTTCAGTTGTATTCCTGAGAAGGAAAAACTTTTTTGATAGCTGAATATTGGGTAAACCATATCTATCTGAGAGGATCACAAAACTGAAAACAATAATTCTACTGTCTTGAGAGACTTTTGTTGTTTACAATAAATATCCCACAAACCGTACAATAGAGCATGAACATGTTCAGTGTTGATACCATGTATGTATGGTTTGTTGGATACAACCATATGGTAACCATACAACCATATGGTATGTATGGTTTGTTGGATATTTATTTATTATATAAATGTACGGTACAGTATTCTTTTTTCTCAAAATACTAAAAAGTACCGCCACAAAAAGCTGGAAATAAATCTAAAATCTGTATGACTGTTCCATCATCCACTTGCACTCCCAAGCTTTTTTTCTCAGGCAGTGATTCCATAATGGGACATCAGTGACCCCTATTGGTATTTTTGGAGAATGTGTGGTTAGTTAAACCTCTCACTCTGCTTCCCTTTCACTCCTGGTAGGACAGCATCTGGAGAGAAGAGAAGTACTGGGAGATATTTCTGACTTCTCCATTAGTTGCCGTACATGCGCCCATCTCTATTTGCAGGGGCAGAACGAAAACGTAGATGGGACTCAATCGTGGGAAGTAAACATCATATGAATCAAATCTGATGGATTTGGATGGTTGTTCTGTGCTGTTGTTCTCCACAATCAAAAGCTACAGCACAGCAAGTACCAAAACCTCAAGATGGCACTATTGATGTAGCCTACCATTTCATACCTCGATCTATCCTACATACCTTATATTCTATGAATCACTCATCCCCTGTTTTTATGTCCAAAAGATGGACTACAAAAGTGAGGAACCACCTAGAAAACAGACTGGCGTTTGTAGTGCCCAATATGTCACTGATACCCTTTTGGTCTAAAAGCAAAAAGAAACAATCTTCTAATTAGACAGTTGACTGTGATGATATTCTGTCTGCGTTTGGGCAAATAAAAGTCTAGTCAGGTCTCACCTTCTACACTACAGCCTGACTAACACTCTACCCAGTATTTCAACAGGGACAGAAAACATGAACGCAATTCAGACCCACTGAATGGTCATTGTAACAGCATTGCTGAACTCATCTCATTGTCCCTAGTTTGTTTTGAAAAATCACAGTACCAAACTCAGGTGACACCAGATACTGTATGTGATTTCATTTTGTAAAGCCTTTTGCAGTCCAAAACATGATCTCCTTGTTTTTCTTTTTTTTAAGTAGTACTGTGTTATATTCTAAGTTTGTTTCAGGATTTACCATAACTACTATTTTTACTTTGGCTGCTTTTTGTTCTTTCCCTGTCCAAGTGAACCCACAAAGCATGAATTATACTGATGTTGTGTCTCTGATGTGTCCAGTCTAATCTGCATACTTCTGCTCTTTGGTAGGTCTTAGTCACCATTTTTGGGGTAGTTATTGCTGCTGAAATATAACGGTTTTGCCAAGTCAAAGATGGGCATTTTTTATATAATTATATTGTTAATAATATAGTTCCAAATAAATTTTTGATGCTCAGCAAGCACTTTACTGGATTTCTTTCTGTCCCTGAAGGAAGGGACCTTCCTTCATCAAATACTGTTCATCAGATGCAGAGAGCAGTTTGAGTCATACATTGAGTTTTCTATCTTCAACTTGCCATTTTTTTTTACACATTTCTTCATGACAATTCTTGTTGCCATTTTATAAGATATCAAATACTCTTTGTACAATACAAGTTCTTGTTACTTTCTATTTCATTCATATTTATTTGGATTTTTTATATTGTGTTATATTGTGTGTTTACAAGCAAAAAAACACTTTATACACTCCTCGATTGGCTTTCACAAATTAATTTAAACTGCTGCCACACAATTACCATCTCACTCCAGTCAAACAGCCTGTCTCTTTTCACAGGCTTTATTTCCTGATGTAGGTATTTGTGAACTGTAGGTAGTTATTTTGAATTTAGTTACATTACGTTACGTGTATTAAACAACACTGCAACAATTTTAAGTGCAAATGACAAAGTTTGCTAACTTACAGTCAGGGTCAATGGAACATATATTTATTTAGTTAATTTTACCCAGTTCGTGGGCATATTCGAGGGGAATTCCTTATTATTACTATACAGATATAGTCTGTTCATTTTTATAAAGAGGTGGGATGTATAGTAAACACTACTGTCAATCAATCAGGGCTGTGTATGTACTTTTTTTAAAACTTTTTTTTTCACAATGCTCACATGATCAGATTCTGCATCTCAAGGGCCAAAGCCCAATCACATAATCATGTAAATTGAGCATACACTGATTTATTAGACATGAAGTGATGATCCACCTATATGCATGGGGATGTTTCAAATGTCAAACAGAAGTAAACAAACTTTTCTACTAAACTATATAATTTATATAATTTACCATATATAAACAAAATGTGTCATTAGTTGGCCACTTTCTCAAAGAAATTGCATCGTTGCAGAGTTACATAGACTCATCTATACTTCCATCCAATACTTCTGGATGTCAATATACTGTAACCTTGGTCTTTCCTTCCACTATTGCATTAAATTATTTGTTTATTGCTTCCTTCCTCTCTTCTCTACCTTTCATCAGATATTTCACATGGGAAGACTCCTCCAAATGATAGAATTGCTTCTCCTCATCAAAAAGCAATTGCCTGTAATGAAAAAAGATTAGCGATATGGGCAGGGAAATCGGCCATGCATTTCAGTTATATGCTACCAAAGCAGAGGTCGATAAGCAGACGTTTTTATTGCCAGCTCACGGAGTAGAACATTAGTGCCTGTAGGTCTGGGGTTAAATTTACCTTCTGACTCACAGAATGATAGTGAAGGAGTTTAGTCTCATATTATGCTGGGGACCTTCAGGGCAAGCCTCTACAGAAATATATATATAATATATATACAGAAGAAGCTGAACTTTTTTCACTCGTCTCTTGTGTTCTTTTTTCTTTGACATACAGGTTGAATTGTGTGATGTCAGACAGACAAATGGGAGTTTGACAAGCCTGGGTCAGGACCCCTGTCATATGGGGTCACGTGTTGCTCAGAGGGGGTGGAGCGCATAGAGACGTGTGAAATGGACTATTAGCGGACTTCGGAATGACGTTTAAAACAGCCAAGCAGGATGGGGGGGGGTAAGTAGATGGGGAAAAAATGCTCTACTGGGGGACTTGGAAGAAGCAAGAATGGCCTGGGTGTAAAACGACCCTTTTCAGGTGTTAATATGGTCCCATTTCATGTACTTCATTACAAATAGTACAGTCCCTGTAAAAGTTTGCTGTTGACTATTTATCTTTGTAGCTATAGGCTATTTAAATGGTCCAGCATCACCCAGAGAGTTGAGAGGCATCGTCGGCTGGAATTTCCTGATCTCATCGCGCTTCACCATGCCCCATGGGTGGCTTAGGCTCCTGCAGGGGTCATGGGGTTGTCAGGTGAGTGACCTTATCCTCGCGCACTTGGACCCAGGTGTCCTCCAAGTTAGAGTGCTGTGGAAGGAAACAGAATGGCTTGCGGATGCCCACAGTATGGGGAAAGCTAGTTGCGTTTTTTTCATTTCTCGAATGAGTTGAGACAGAGCTGTAAATGCTGTGTTCCACATTATTATGGAGAATTAAACGTCACATACACTGAAGGCTATGGCCGCAAGTCTGATCAACAAATCTGTAATCACGTTTTGCAAACTTGTACATTTAGTTCCATCCTTGCAAGCTTATTTTTGCTTATGTAGGTTTGTGCTTCTAAGCTACATTTTATAAGCTTGTACAATGCAAAATGTAAATACAATTTACTAACTTGCAATTGTGTAATGTAATATTTGTATATATTAACTCTCATCCTACCGACTGGGTTACCCATAGACCCCAGATGTGTACTTTTTGTCATATCTCACAGGTGCTTTATTCTAACATTCCAATTTTTCATGACTTTGTCAATTAATTTGTTCCTAATGACTTAATCTCATTGTTTTCTCATTGTTTCTGTTTTAATAATTGCTTTTTAAAAATACAAATGCCTTGGGGTCCTCGGGGACCCCAGTCAAAAGCACCTAATTCCGCCTATGCAGTTTTAATAAATAGAACTATTTTCTTCAGTTCATGTTTCCCATAGGTCATAATTTAAAGTATCACAAACTATTAGGGGTGGGGTGGGGGCACTCTGTCAGTAATTTTGAAGGAGACACACATTTCTTACCATCAGGTGGTCTCTTTTTTCCCACACCAACAGGCTCAGCACCAGTTTCTTTCCAGCTACTGTAACCCTGCTGAACTCTGTGACCCATCACTAACCATACCCACCTGCCCACCGCTTAGTACTGCCTCTCTGGGACCTTATTGCACTACTCACTTTGTACTACAGGACTCTGACATTGCTTTGCAAAGACTGATAAGGACGTTTTCAGTTGGTACATGTACATGTCTACCTCGGGAACCTCATTGCTGCTATCCCTGAATTTCAGTTGCACATGCTATCTTGCACCTTCAGTTTGCCTTCATTGCACATTTAGAATTGCCATTTGTACTTGCATTTGCCTTCATTGCACATTTATACATCTCACTTAGAACATACATTGGTCTTAATTGTTTCACTTGTACATTTTTTGCACTCTCCTATTTGCACTTCTGGTTAGATGCTAACTGCATTTCGTTGTACTGTATTTGTACATGTTCACTGACAATAACGTTGAATCTAATCTAATTTCAATTATTTTATATCGGGGTCAAAATGACCCCAGTTGGATTCACATATAAATATAATACAAAAAATGTTTACTTGAAATTACTGAAAACTAAATGATACCTGAATCAAAGGATGGAAAATAAGCTTTTAAGTACTAATGTGGATTGAACTTGGTACAAAAGCTGTAATTTGTATTAAAGAAAAGTATATATTTTCATTTTACACTATACGCAAATTAACTGTAACTTTCCTAAAATAATAATAATCAGTTATCTTTGATTATCATATGATGGTTGTTTATTACAGTAATTTATTCTTGGGGTCCCCTGGGACCCCAGTTGGTAGTCATTGTATGATAAAAATAGGGGTTGGATGATGGTTTTTAAGCATGAATTGCAAATTAGTGAATATTTTGACATTGATTCAACATTGAAAAGACATCTATGTACAATGTTTCCAAGGTGAAATCAGGTGCATAAATGAAAGTTCCCTTCTGCTGGGATGTTGTGATAAAAAAGATGACCGTGCTAAGACAGACAATCATTGATACAAAACAAACTGTATGGCACTTTTAAACTGTATTACTTAATTGTTTTTTATGCAGGCATATTAATTAATGGTGAAGGCTAGGTTTTTTGTTTTGCATTGGTCTAGCTTTTGGATAAAGTGGTTTATGAATGCACTACTTGCAAGGCAATGCCAGTTGCGCAGCTGAGCATGAGGAGCACAATTGACTCAAGATCCCAAAGATGCTGGTGTGATACAATTTAAATGTTCAATATTTACGTTCTTAATGTTGAACAATGCTGGGAACGCAAAAATAATGGGTAAACAATAATTAACTAAATGACAGGTGAGTTAACATTGTTTCACAAATAAAGATGTGCATAAACAACATTTACCCCCCGACTAGATCCCTGGTCTTTTGAGATTATTGAAGAGACGTCATTTTGAAAAAAGGTGTTTTCTTGAGGTAGTTGTTTCAGTAGCCAGTTTTTTCTGTAGCCAGTAGCACAAGCTAATGAGAGAAAGTAAATGAAAGCAAGAGAAAGACAGACAGAGAAGATGGAGTGAGTGAGTGTGAGAAGTATTAATTAGTTGGCATCAAGCTCTCTGCTGAACATGTCAAGAAGGACCAGGCAAGAGGGCAAACCTCTTGTTTTACCTCAATCCTATCCAGCAGACCTCAGCATTTTCCTTAATAATGTCTGGGAGTTTACATGGCCAATGTAATCGCCCAGGATGTACATCATTGGTTAACTGATGTGAAGCAGACCTGGGGTCAAAAAGTGTTAAAAATATTTCAGAAACGGTGATTATTATACTGATTATTATGTCTACCTAGATTACCATATTGATGAGTTAGGATTGGATTTATACATTTGGCATGCTCAATCAAACACAGCTGAAGTATCTGAAAGAAAACCAATCGTATTTGAACACTGGTCTGATGTGATGAGAAAGGATCGACAACATTAACTGCTTGCGCCTGCCTAACGCTTTTCAGAGAAGCTCCATAGGTCAGGGAAACAGTCATTAAACAGCTTTTCTCTGAAAAGCTATTAGCAATTAGCTAACAGTTGACATGGTCTTGCAGAGGGGAACTTAATCAGCATGTGTGGGATTTAGAGCTGTGGCCAAGGAGATGAGGAAGAAAGAGAAAGGCAGACAGATAGACGTACAGACATGAGGAATTGAGGGAACTGTCAGTTTAATGAAAAGCCGTGGGAGAATTGCGGTGCAATAACCGACGATGGGGATTTGACCAGTCAACCGGGGAATGGTTCATAAAATAGCTAGGGTTAGCTAGGCATAGAGAAATATTCCTTCAAGAATTTCAAGCTCTTCCAGATTAATAGCTCTGAGGATTGAAATGTTGCTCAGCGGGTAGACTGACATATGGTATTTTATAGTATATATTAGACATACTAAGGATATTCCATGCTTGAGATATTTCACTAACTTTCTCTCTTTCCTCTTACACAACATGAATCATCTCAGAGGGGACTGATCCTCTTGTTGTGTGACACGTTTCTTTCTCTGTTGTGCTTTTTTATGTTCATATAGAAACTAAGCGGGACATATTCCTCTGTGTGGCGTGTCTCAAATCAAATGCAGTATTTCTCTCTGGCAGACCAAAAATATATGTATCCCACAAAGAGACCACGTTGAAGTCTCTAACCATATGACATCTTATTAATTGCTTATTAAATGCTCTTTCTGCTATCAGCAAACAATATTGTAGAGAACATTTCTGAGGTCTTGTTACTATCAGAATTGCTTAAAGTGGAAAAGTGATGAGTGAAGACTGTCACCAAACACTTCTCCAGCCAAAGGTCTTCATAGCATTGGGGGTGCAATAATCTGTCAGCTTGGAGATATATGGCAAGCATTAATCAGAACAAACTAGCTAGAATCATAAGCATTTCAGTAAAAAAACAACTGTTAATGTCCTTTCTAACTAGTCTGGGGGACCAAATTGTCCCTCAAACGCTCCCATTACATTCTCTGGTGCCATGTTGATTCTTGCTGTCACAACTCACAGTTCACCTTGTCGTCTCTGCCCTTGTTCACCTGGTTGAACAACTAACCTGGATACTGTATAAAGTGTGTGGACAAAGCCTAGCTGTATTTATTGATCCGCTGGTCATCTAAACATGCAAAACTATAGATGTGTACCAAAAGTGTACTTTTAAATCCTTCACCAGGCGCAGCCAAAATAGGACTGGCCACCCCTTAGAGTCCTGCTGCTCTGTAGGTTTCTTCCTGGGTTTCAACCCTACTAGGGAGTTGTTCCTAGAGACTGTGCTTCAATTTATTGTTATTTCTTGCGGGTTTTAGACCGGATATGTCTGTATTAACGCAACAGCTGATGCAATTAGGGCTTTGTAAAAAGAATGGGATTGATTGTCCTTTCTGTTGACAACATGCTGTAGCTCTCACATCCTAATCATCAGGGAAGGAAAAGGGACAGAGAGGGACATGGGGAGAAAGAAAGCGAGAGAATGATTAAACGAGTGGGAGTGTTGTTGAGGGGGTGGAGAGAAGGGGGGGCATCCACATTCATTGGCTTATATTCTACTTGGTCCCCAATTTGACAAGTCTTGGGAATTCGTCAATCATCATCAATGATTAGAGGTAGCAGTGTTCATAAAAGGTTCAGTGGTTGATGATCTGAGTGTAAAAATCAGCCAGTGGCAAAGTCATTAGAGGGAGAAGCTGAGGTCTTTACTGTGCGTGGAGACCAGAGGTAAAACATAATTTTTATCCCCACAAGGTTTTTTAGCTGGTCCCCACAAGTTCAAGTGAAAGTTCAGGGGCTAGGCGTAGGGTAGTACTTACAACTGGAGTTTTGGGGTAGAATTGGGGTACGTTTCAGGTTTAGGGATTTGGAGTTAAGTCTAAGATAACGTTAAATGGATGCAAAAGATTTGGTTATTGGGGTTATGGTAAAGGTTAAGCTTTGGGTTAAGAGACAGCAAAAATCGGGAATAATTTTCTGGTCCCCACAAAGATAGAAAAACAAAGGTATGTGTTTGTGTGTGTAAGATCCCTGTCTGTGTACATGTTGGGACAAAAAGTCCCCATAAAGATAGTTAATCCTGATAAATTGCTCCTCACAAGGAAAAAATCATTTCCAGCATACGATATGGATCAGGTATAGGGAACAAATGGGCATAGTTTTAGAACTGGGATTACTTTTAAGTCACAGATAAACGTGTGTGTGTGTGTGTGTGTGTGTGTGTGTGTGTGTGTGTGTGTGTGTGTGTGTGTGTGTACAGTATTTGCAAACTGACACAAAATACAATTTATCCCACATTGCAAAATAATTACTTTCCAACTGATACTTTCAAGAAAATGGCCTGTTGCTTTCACAGTGCTTTGCAACACTCCTCATTTTCTACCCTCGCACCTCGTTGACTATTTTCATTACTGAATCAGCTACCTGTTTCAATCTCATCTAGATTCATGGTTCTCCAGTTGCACTCCAGGAGGCAAGTAACAGTGCCTAAATTTATAAAGGAAAATAATTTCCACTTGCCATTCTCAACGGTAAAATAAGGAACGGAACAACTTTTTTTGTCAGCTCGGCCAATAGAACCAGCAACATTTTGTTATTAGTGTGTTATGAGGATTCAAGTAAATTACATTTAAAATGATCTCAATTAAAATTTTGATTGTAGGTATATTCTTTGTACATTACAAAACGTAACAAATATGCTGTGAATGAATCAGAAATAAGTGAAAGTGAAGTGTTACAATTCAAAAATGAGTGGCATGATCTATTAAATGACATTTAATTAGAATTTGAATTCCTGAAAGTTCTATATGAATGAAGGTTGTTTACAAAGTTTATCAAGTAATAAAATAAATTATAATTTCAGAATTACTTTGAAGCGACAGGACATGTGATCTTATGACATAACTACAATCTAACTACAAGCACATTTAATTTTATGTAAATGCCTTGGCTATTACAGGCAAAATTAATTTAAATGAACCTGGACCATCCACAATGCCTATATTGCTTCATATGGTAGGGTGCCCACCCATTTTGCCCATTGTGAGTGAAAGTGCATATCAATCATTATACTGCTCTTCCTTGTGTGGTAAAATATTGCATTATTTTGTGTTGCTTCTAATGTAAACTTTGATTGCATCCCAAAATATGCATGGATCCTCAAGCGATCCTTTCTTAATGCTAATGGACTGTGAGATGTATTGCAAAATGTCATTTAAAAGTCTAATTTTCTCAGGAGAGTCGATTTCCATTTCTATGTTTCTGTTTTACACTAATTAAATTAATTATATAGTTGTTTTTTGTCTGTGATTTTTAGATCTTTCAAAGTCGTAATGCTACCATTACAGTATACAGACAGTGCTGAGAACAGCCTTTTCCATGTGTGGGAAGCAATGTTGCAGGAATCTATTCTTACTTTCTGTATTTGTGAAATCCCAACTGCATACCAACAACTGTGAGAGGAGATGAGAAAGATAAGTAGAACAAAACATGTTTGAGAATAGAAATAGATAGCAATTGACATACTTGCAACTTTGTATTGCGGGAGAAGAAAACCTCTGGCAGATCTAACAGTGCAATTGTCAATCTCATGAATTTGCTGAACCAACATTCTCTGTCTCTCTCTAAAGTTATGCTAAATGTGCGTGAGAAAGAAGATTTTGGAAAATCGCTATTCAATTAAAATGAATTAAATTGTATTTTTCAGATGCTTTGTGAACAACAGGTATTGACTAACAGTGAAATTCGTACTTAAGCCTATATATAAAAAAATATTATACTACCAAAACATAGAGCCCAATATATTTATTATTTTCAAGCTTTAATTATACAGGGTTGGCTGAAGTGATAGTTTGAATGGCAGGTGTTGGAAGGGGAGTGGGGAAACTAATCTGGCATTTAATGATACAATTTGTAGGAACATTTACGCCTTTTCTAGCACTTATCCACCTTCTTTCATTGTCTCTTGGTGTTGTAAATTTTCCATTCCATTTTTGTTCACGAAGACAGTGTGCTACCAAAATGAAGGCAAAAACGTCATGGTGTGTGAGACCAGGAAGTCTTGATCTGACACCATTCTTCCAGAAGAAATTCTTAAATATGTTGTGTGGTTGATGTTACATATGCAGTGGAGACAACAGCCTAGTCCGCTGGATCAACCCAACCCTGTTACGTCAACCCTATTACTTCAAAAAGAGTGGGGCCATAACTGCTTGCCTGCTTTGGAGATTTTATTTGAATTGTTTGTTAATGATTTATAATGTCTGAAGTGTTTATAGATATAATCGTACTGCTAAAATTAGAAATGTAATAAAACAGTTTATATTTTTCATAACTGCGGTATTGTAGAACAAATACAACATCTGATGTTTAGGTTATTAGCAGTACATAGCAGAGCATGATTTAACAGTAATTGCGAGGGTTACATAAACACATGCACTAATGCCTCTGAGCAGGAGCAAAATATTATATAAGGCAGAGCTCTGTAACAGGGCAATATACATGCTTGTTCCCAAGTGTATTTCTTCTGACATTGTGCCTTTCCACATTTGGGTCTTTGAGGTCACTAAAAACACTGTCTCTTACCACAGGGTCATGTTGAAAGCCGGAGCCAGGACACAGGCGAGGGAGAAAGGAGGACTTTTAAAAAAGATCTAAGACATAATAAAACAGAAACTAAGACATGAAAACAGAAACAACATTAAACTGGAACAAAAGCCAAATAATGACTGACAAGACATACCAAGGAAAGAGGAACTTCTATAGGGCCAGTGAATAGGAACACAGGTGACAGCAATAACAACAAACAGGTGTTCGTGCTCCAAATCAACAAGTTAACAAACAAAGGGAGGCAGGCCTACAATTCCAGGAGATACGCAGATCGTTTCAAACTTCAGATCAGGGTCTGAATTCGAATTTTTGCAGTGTGAACAAGAAACTCCAGATGAAAAAAGATTATTATTATAAATATTATTTAAATAATATTTTTATATTTGCCTTTTATAAAGGCTAATATTATTACAAATATTACAAGGCAAAATGTAATCCAATTCTTTTTGCCCACTAACCATTTCTTTTTGTATTTTAGTGTGTGCTAGGGAGTCCCATGAGTCTTGGTAGAGAAATGGCTCTTTCAACACCAGTGTTGTGGGTTTTATGGATGGGCCATGATGAAAAGTATGTGCTCACTCTTAGTTGTTATGGATAGAAGTCCCTGCAAAATGACATAAATGTACATGTGTCTTGCAGGAAGATCCATTCATGGCCAAGTGCCAGACTCTTGACAGAGACAACTAGCTTTTAACTAAAATATCCTGGTACTGGGTAAATTTCATGATGCCACTGACAAGGAGCCCAGAACCAGCAAAAGAAAAATAGCGCCATAACACAGATCTTCCACAATATTTTACAGTTGGCAGGGGGTTCTTTTCTGCTCATGCATTGTTTTTTCTCAAACCTACCCAGGTGTGTATTTTCATCTAATCCAGTGTCTGAAGCATTGACCCTTGGTTTGGAATTGGTGCTTTGGACCGATTACTTCAAAATGGAGGTCTTTGGTCACATCTGCTGTCAGATTTGACATACCAGCGAGCAGATAACATGAATAACATATTGGCAAGTGACTTCAGTTGATTTATTAAACAATACTTGCTTATGGGTAACCTTGCTTAAGAGCTGAATAATTGCTACACTCTGAAAAAAGAAAAGGTTCTTGGAGTATCATTTAATTTAAAACTGTGGGGGAATCTCTATAAGCACTTCAAGATAAAAATATCAATGAGTATTTTAAAGAAGTATTTATACTAAAAAAACATATGAAAAACCTACCCTCTCAAAAATCTACCCAAAAGGTTATTCAAAAGAAATTTGATTATTTTTAAGAACACTTTAAAAGGGTTCTTGGAAGGACTTAAGGAATAAGGATTCTCCCAAAGTTTCTAAGTACAGAAACCCCTAAAGGATCCTCCATTAACCTTGTATTTGTATAGTGTAGGTTCCCCTCAAGTTAATGACTAGTAAGCTTTAACTTAAAGTTTGTTTGTTTTGAATTGTTTTTCTCAGGAGTCCTGTGTAAGGGCTTTGCTGAGCTTCTATTAATAGAAACAGGAAGAAGACTATGTATACATTCCCATCACAAACCATTAGGCTTAATTGAATATACTTATTTAAATTGGAGTAAAAGGTTCTATTTGATCTTAAGTGCAGCGGTAATCATCAAGCAAGGAACTTAAATGCCTTTTGGAGGCTGGTTTCGTTTTAAATGAAAGGATGGGTCATTGAAATGAAAGAAATGGAATTGATAAAAACATTAAACACACAATTTACGTTTGATAATGTTCAGTTTATTCCATTCCAGACATTAAAATGAACCCATCCTCCATACAAAAGCATCAACTCTTGTGGCATAGTCACATAAGAGGATTATAACAATCAAAGGTGGTGTGGGAATTAGCTATAAATCGAATTTCACTGTGTTTATCAGATAAGATCCCATACTAGATTTTGTCCCCCTCACTAAATAATCTGACTAGGTACTGACAACTCTCTATTGATAAAAGTGATCCCTCTCGACTCTCACCCTTTCCAACCAGCAGGCTCATGGGCGTTAATCATAAATCTGTGGGATTAATGTCTGAACCGCCTTATACTTCTTTAGAGGTCGGCACTGATTGGGGAATGACAGGATTGATTCAACTGCTCAAATAAAAGTGCCTATATTTCAAATACATTACTTTGTTTGCCACAGAGCTGCCAGAAAAGAGTTAATAATTAATGGGTTTTTTTTCCAATTTGTTCTTGAAAGCGCCAATGACTTGGGAAAAGTCCAACTTTTTTTGCCCAGAGACCACCGAGATTGCATTTGGATGTATGAAAGCCGTATAATGATAGATCCATTTCTACATTTTACTGAAGGCTGAGTGTAATACATGAGCCCTGGAATGAACCTTAAAAATATAAATGTTGCCCAGGGTGGTTTAGCATCTAACTGTCCGCTGCCTTTTGCCCAATCACCCCCCCCCCACACACACACACACACATGCACGCACCCTGACTTCCTAAAACAGTTTTATCTCCATCATAAAAAGACAAATTACCAAAAGGCTGACAACAAGAAAAAGACAGACCGAGCTAAGGGAAAAAAGAGATAGAGACACCCCGTCGCTCCTCATTTGTACACGGTTTAATAGCCCACTAGACCTTCAATCATGACTAATTCATTGTGCTGAGTTAATACATATAAATTACAATAAAGACATGACTAAAATACATAATAAGTAATTCCCTGACTCCAAGCAACGGCCTGTTATGAGCTCATTGTTTTGGAAATGATTGGTTCATCCAGGGTCTGTTGAGTGTCTGTAGAATAACATAGTGATAATGTAATTATAGGTACCTTCACTCATCTGCTAGTGATTCCCCCTAACCAACACATTGTATTTTGGCATTAATTAATCAGTAATAATGAAGGAATTTGTCAAACTGAAACATTTTGCCTGTTCTTTTTGATGAGACCCTCAAAACTGTCTGTAGTCAAGTCATGCACCCGCAGGTTTGCTCAATGCCACAGGTTTGCTCAATGCCACAGGTTTGCTTGCATTTTATCTAAAAAAAAAAAGAAGAAAATAACACAGGAGCCGATCGCATTGAAATGCTCACTCTCCCTCTTTCCATAAAAATCCTGTCCACTAACGTCATTCAAGACTTTCTTCACAGAAATAATTTTGTCTTATGTTAGTCGACAAAAATAGAAAATATTTTTGTTATGTTTTATTCTATATCCATTTAGTCAGTGATTGTCACGTAAACTGCCTCTGAAAAATGGATGTTCAACACATATTTTAGTCACTATTTTTAACAATGATTTAACTAGCCTGTATCTCTTTTTACAAAGACACAAAGATGAATTGCTTGTGAAATGTATGGTGGATTCCAGATGAACACCTAGTCTCAACCCCCTTGGCACCACTGCAATTAGATAACATTATTTAAGGTTGAAAACAATATACACTCCTAAAAGAAAAGATTCTTGGAGTACTTTGAAATTGTGATGCAAACCTTACAGTATATTACAGTAAGTTTTTCAGGCTATAATGTCAAAGGGTTTTTCAAAAAGCTATACTTGTTATTCAAAAAAACATATGAACCACCTACCCATTCAAAAATCTAACTATTTTCAGAAGTGATTATAGGGTGTATGGTGCAATAAACTATGATATTGACTATTTGAAGGACAAATTAGTTTTGATTTCCACCATCCAAAAACAGACAAATGCTACTTACATTGTATAGGGTATTGTAAATTTTTGTGCATTCATGCTCAGGTTTGCGTCTTCTTCAATGGATTCGTCTTTTTGCCGGACCGCGTAAGCAGAGCCGGCCAAGAAGAGCGAATGCCTCTTACTGAGTGAGTGAGTGAGTGAGTGACTGACTGCCAGCCCCTTGTTAAATTGCGTAGTGGTTAGAGATGTGGACTGCCAAGCAAGGGGACCTTGTCATAGTTCGAGCCTTGTCATAGTCAAAACAAATTATGCATTAGGATTTGTTCAGGATAGACAAAAACTTCGCTGGCTACAACCTTCGGTAGCTATGTTATAGTAAGCCTAAAATAAACCTGTTTATGGTTATATTCCAAATTTTTCGTGTTTTTTTGAAGTACACAGCCGTGCATGTTTTTTGGGGTACTATACAGTACATCACCTTGTGCCGAAAAAGACGAAACTTGACAAAAATTCAGTTATCATCACCTATATTGATAGTTATTGTAGCAATGTCATTCAAGAATGATAGAAAAACAAGCGTTGGTGTGCCATGAAATGAAATAGATTTGGCAGTGTAAAGTTCATCTTCAGTCTTGCTAGCAATTGCTCAATTCTTACGACTATTCCAAGTAGTAAGTTAGTAGGTACTAGTAAGTCAAGTAATTACTGGCTAATAAGCTGTTAAAATGGCCAGTGGCAAAAGCCATACAGTTCATAGATGCTATTTGTGGTGGAAGCAAACTTAATAAGAAATGTTAGTCAGTTTAACACAATGCTTAATGGTGACTAGCGAAATATTCAAACTTGGCGTGATGTTTATGTGTGACAAAATTATCTAATGCCGAGACGCTGTACCGATAATCCGCATATTGTGGTATTGTGGTTAAAGACACAGCCTCTCACATTGGAGACCCAGGTTCGAATCCAGAGAGTGTTTGCGTTTATCTAATTGCGGGCTGGCTGAACTAGGGTTGCCTGAGTCCTTTTCTTGTTTATTTTGGTCCAGTGATCGTGTATAATTGTCAGGAGAAAAAAAAAGGCATCACTTTCGAGCAATGGAGGAATACACAGGCTGATTGAACCTAAAAAGTGAGCTGTTGGCTATATTTCTCCTTGACATGTAAGCTTCCTAGATAATAAGCCACCCATATATCTCTGCCCAGCGCCACTTGCCTAGAACACGTATACAAAAGCATTTATTCGCTTGGTTATATTAAGGTTATATTAAGGCCCTGCAGCATGTAAGGTAACAAAAATGGAAATTCCAAACTATACATTGTTAAATGTTAGCCAGAAGTCCAAGTCAACTAGCTGTTGACTAGTTAGTTCCTAAGGCTAAACCTAGGAATCTATTTGTCTGTTTTCCGCTATCTTAAAACATGTATACAAGAAGCATTTGTTCACTCATAGTTATACCTAGGACAGTATAGGCTATAAAAATGGGAATTCCTAACCACGTTAGCTAGATTGCCAAGCTAAAGAGGCAAACGTTTCTCACATTTCTCATTTAATAATATTATATACATATCTTCATAGCTCCAAAACATACACAAACATCTGCAAACTTGAGAACAACTGAGTGATTTGTTACAGTGAATAGGCCGTTTGAACGGCTGGCAGCAATTGATTCTAAAGCAGCAGGATCTCCGGCAGGGTTGACAGCCAGTCATCTGGCTCAGTGCTTTGAACAACAAGTGTTTGTTTTATGTGTTTGGAGAGAAATGAATCAGGCTGCAAGCAGCAATGGAATAAAACGCATGATAGCTGGACGCATGGTGCAATTTTTAATACAATTATTTGGTTATTGAATGGTATGACTCTTTCGTAGAACCAAACGGCATGGCTGTTTGGCTCTGAGAGAGCATTTCTGTGTGTACTTTATGCTATTCTCGACTCAATGTGAATACAGCACCCACTGATACTTGTAGAAACCTGTATAAACTGAAATGTCTCTAATAAGCCCGACCAATAGATGGAAGACCAGGAGAAAAACATCACTACCTCTCTAATGAGCTCCCAGAGGTGTCATGCCACCTCTATTTCCACCTAGAACATAATTTTCCTTTTTTTCTCTATTTCCATCGAGGACATCATTCTCCATCTTTCCTTTCTCTCTATTTCCACTCTCTCTATTTCCACCCCTTTCAGTTTGGTATCCAGCCATGGCAGACATGCAGTCCAGACTGAGATCTATGGCCTTCCCAATTCGCATGAAACAACGTGTTAATATTAGTGTTAAATCCCTAAACTATAACCTCTATGAGAGCTCCTTGGCAGCACTGGCATAGCTGAAAGAGGACTCAGAGAAAAGGCATAAAACATGATATATTTAACATTATGCAGATTTTAGACATTGGAATGATGTGACTTGTGAAGTTTAAAATGTAGAGGACAAAACCAGACAGTAAAGGACTGTGATAATGCAATAAATCATATTGGCATCTGTGCCTGTACAGTGCCAACAACATTTAAGTGGCCTTATTTTCTGTTGTTGATTTACCTAAATAATAATTTTAATAAACTCACTTAAATTGCAGAACCACTCAGTAACCCTTTTTACACTGCATACTATACAAATAGTTAACTTGTCATTTCACAAGAGGTGAAATGTTTGTAAGATCAATAGTTTTCAATCTTTCTGATTTTAAGCAACCTCACCTTCTCTCTGTAGCTACTGTATGCAAATGTTGGGCTGCTAGACCGCAGAGTACCAAGACTCTGCCCATTTAAACATCTGGCACCTGCTGTAACTGGCCTGCCTCCCCCCTCACACCTCAATCACCCAACCTCCCACAGTCTCCTGAATTCCCCACCCACTTACACAATGCCCCGCACACTTATGAATACTTTGGTAAAGATAAACACAAAAATACATGAAAAAATATTGTTTGGTCCAAATACTCAGCTTGGTCCAAATATTCTGTAAGCAAAATCTGAATTCAGGTGAAATTGTTAATTACACACACATTCCTGGTTTGAACACAATTTGTGTTATTTTCCCTCGTCCCTCTCTACAGATATGGACTGATTGTGTTTTCATCACTCCCTACATGCAGGCTACATCAATAAATACAAACTTCTAATTATTCCAACTGAAAAGGAGAGATCCTGGTGAGAAACAGACAATTCATAAAGCGGCTACTGCCTCCAGGGGCAATGTGCCTAAATCAAATTATCCCTGTTCCCTTCTGAATCTGGCGACTGAGGAGTGTATGCTATTGTCCAACTATCTTATAAAGAGAGGATGGGTTTAATGGCACCTCAATCTTTGTCTTTAGTCTTTATCTGCTCTCTCTCTGGTTGACTCACTGACATGAATCTAAAGAAGATCTAGTCTCACAGACACATATCATACACTGACTAACGACAAATCCACCTCTTCCAGTGTTAATGATTAAGTGTCAACAACACATGAAAACCTGTGTCCGTGAAGCACGTACACCCCCTAAGATCACGCAGACAATGGGTTTTCTAATAGTGCAGTCGTTTCGACTCATTATAAAGGCCATTGTTATGAAATGTATCTCTGTGTTGGCAGCTGGCAATTCCAATACTAAACATTCACTAAAATGAAGGTCTTAATCACAAAGAGAGTCTGACGAAACGTGTGCTGTGTTTTGAGTTGCTGCAGCTGGCGAGGATTACGCTGTTTGCCTAGACCTTTGAAGGACTGCAATGCATATTTTACCGCTACAACAGCAACATGCAATGACTGGAAATCCACTCTCATTGTATGCGAGCGTATGACTGTGATTCCTACGTGAGCAGCTGTAAATCTATGCAATGCACTGCATTGTTTGTGTGTGTGTGTGTGTGTGTGTGTGTGTGTGTGTGCGTGCATGCACATATGTGCGTCCTTTAATTTCTGTGAGAGAGATTGTGTTCCCTCTTGTTTGAGACAAATTGTCTCCATAAATTACATCACTGTATCTGGCGGCTCCCAGAAACTGTGGCTATTGCTCTGCTCCTTAATTATTAATTCCAATGTTTTGGATATGCTCCGTAATTACAGTTTTGTTCTATTATTTATGTCTGTGTACCTACCCAGTTATGGGGGTGGGGGTTGTTGTTGAGAAATGGGGTGAAGGAAAGAGGGCAGAGGGAGGGTGTGAGAGCAAGAAAGGAAGGGAACGAAAGAAATAAGAGGGAAAAGCGCATTAGAGAAAGAAAAAGAGATAAACTGATAGAGAGGGAGCCTTCACCACGACGCCTCAAGGCAAATGTGATTAACCTACGGCCTTCAGTTTAATGGAATGAACATGAGGTTATATCATGCATGTCAATATATAGAAAATTGAAAAAATATATAGTGCTTTATGCGTCCAATTTGGATCTCTTGCTTGAGTTAGTCAGATCTTGTATCTTGTTGTCTATGAATTTGAGAGTGGTAATATCCCAGAGCCCCATCCTTATGTAGTTTACCAAAACAAGCGGGGTGACTGCATATTGTCACATTAAGATTCATAACCTTGTAGTTTAAAAAACAACTAACTGGATTTACATTACATCCAAAACATCAGAAGCTGAAATGACACTCAGTCACGGTTGCACAAAAAACACTGTACACAAACCACCCCTGAAAATTCCATCACCCTTGCCAAGGAAAAAATTAGAAACCATTTTTTTAAGCGTGAACATATAAATGGAACAATACAATCTTCTTTTAAGACTAAAAAGTTCTCATTTTCCCTCACACACAAACAATGATCCACACCGTGGTGGGGAACACACTGAACTTATATATGAACCCCAATAAGAGGCAACACAGTGCAGCTGCCTCTAATTGGGGATAACCAAAACTGCATTGCAGAGATGCCTCTACTGTCAGGCCCTGACTATCACCCCCAGGCACAGAGATGCCTAGAGGCCCCCCATAGTCAAGACCATACACTCCCTTCTATTCTGTTCCCCTGCTGTATCCAATATAAGAGGATGACCTTTTATTCCTCAGGAAATCTTGTCCGATTCCGTTTTTTTTGTTTAATTAATTGCCATGATAAATTAATGTTTTAATACTGGTCACGTGAAAGCCCTACATTTGTAGGGAATTGTGGCAAGTCACGTACAGTATACTGACCCTACTACCACATCCACGTCGGAGCAGGAATTCAACAGTCTATGGGAAAATTCTATTTATTTTTCATTACTTTGGAAAATTACCATTCCATGTTGTGCCTGGTAATGCTCTAAACAAGCTAACTCTCCATATGGAATAACCCCAGTGCAAGGTTATATCAGGATAAAGTAGAAGCTAGTCTTATTAAAGTTTATTGAGAGAACAAACATGCTGTGCTGATCCTGCTACTGCAATAACTTACTTAGCATAGTGGGTTCGATCAGGCTGGGTAGAGACTTATTTATGTGACATTAGTACAGAGAATGAACATGCTGTGCTGTTCCAACCAATGGTACTTTCGTTGGTATAATAATACAGGTTTTGACCAGGAAAAAGGGCTGCTGACCAATTTAATATCCGAGCCTGGAAATACTTTATAAGGGAGCTGTAATGCAGAGAGGTTTTGTGTTTGTGTGTCTCAGGCACAGAACTGGGAAGGCGATCCGTTTCTACCCCGATGAGCATATAGCTGCTCGGCTTCAGTTTAGTACACTGCTGGAGCAGAAGGTAACTCTTTCTTCAAAGCATAATGCCATAACACCTTATAACACAATCATAACATTGTCTGCTGTCATAATCTGTCATCATATTTTGAAATCATACATATTTGGACTTGATGTTGCATATATGTTATTCCACGGCTGGTTAATGACCCCTTCATAAAAGTAATAAACAAACTCTACACAAGGGTCAATCATTCCATTAACCATCCTTGTAAATTGGATGTTTATGCGTTTATCGTTTTCAGGCGTGCTCCTGCCATAGTGCTCTATTGCTAATTACTGGGAAGAATGCAGATGCAGCTTTCAGGAACAGAACAGAACACCTTCTTTGGAACTGATGACTGGCACATGGGATTTTGATAGTCATAATGTTTCGTGACTGCGTCATAGAGTGTATTAGGCAATTCCAAGCAAGGTCACACAGGAATGGTTTCAACAGCTTTGTGATTTTTTATAGAACAGCTATAAATCTACACTAACATCAGTTGCTAATATACTTTAAAATAATTGTTTCAGAAAGATTATCTGATAAAGAGAGGTTTCTATTATGCTGTGGAATAAGTTCATTTAAGAGATTCGCTCATTGTGGAAGTATTGTTTTCCCATGTATCTGATGGAGAACAGAATAACAAGTAAAACATTGTTGAAAGAATAAATGCATCAAACCCAGTCACTTATAACGTAACCATATTGCTTCAGGAAGGGGGGTTGAACACACATGTTTTTATTACATAAATCACATTTTAAAGACATTGGCTCCCTGGATGCAGATCCCAACATGCTCTGGATTTTGATCCCTTCAGCGAATGCTGATTGAGGTTCTCCGGTATCATGTCATCTTCAGCATACTGATTAGTTAGAGAGCAAGAGGGAGGGTAAGAGAAGAGAGGGGGAGGGAGAGAGAGAGGGAGACATGATGAGAGGAGATGGAAAAAAGAGAACAGAGGGAGGGAGCTAGAGAGCATAGAGGAAAAGGGGACAGAGAAGAGGGCAATAATGAAACACCACATATAAACATAAATAAGCATTTGACATGCTCATCTAGTCTTTCGCTGTGCTATACGTTCAAGCTCAATGCACTGTCACGAGGAGTTGTTGGTTGTGTTCATTACAAGCCATTTCAAATTCAGCTTCCAAATTCAATGACAGACCGTCTTGTGACTGATTCATATACCTTCTAGGCTACAGTTCAACAACAGAAGTGCTAGGTGAACGAACAGCCAGCCCCTGAGGGAGGTAACTGGCATCACAAATGGGAGGCGGGAGTTTGAGGGAGGTGGACGGTTGGCAGAAATGGTCGCTGAAGGCCTGCCAGTGGCACACTGTCCCCCGGGTTTGAACCCCCGACTGTGCCAGTGGCTGGTAACTCTGGGGGGGGGACGCGTTTTCACCAAGCATCGCCAGCAAGGATTTTATAGACTTATCGCGCTTTGGCGATTCCTTCAGCCGTGCCGAGTGCCTGCCAAACGGAGGTCGTCTGTCGAATTAGGGCATCCTCTCATGCATTGATCTGACTGATTACTGATTGGACATTCAGGGTCGGTTTTGCAGACACAGATTAAGCCCAGCTTTAAGTCTAGTCTATATTTTTGTCCTAGACCAGGCTTAATCTGTGTCTGTGAAACTGGCCCCATAAGTGGTTTATTACTTTGCTACTATTGAAGAAAATAAATAATAAAATAAAAAATTGTACTCTTTATGAGTGTTGTTATTATGGTAATTCAGTACCATATATACTGTAGTATGTTACCAGTACAACATACTCATGTTCTTAGGAGTAGACCATATTACTAATTTGAAATAAAACAGTGATTTCAAGGGTTACATAGACACAAATTCACAGTCGTTACACACAAATTGTTGAGTTGAGCATAGCTATAAAATAATATGGAGTGGATTTAGAGATTATCATGGATTTACAGTTGATGGACACATTTACAGTGTCAGCATAGGGTGCAAATGCAGTGTAGTGCATTTCATTTTATTACAGGTCAGAGGTGGTTGACGGTGAGCATGATGGCGTTAGTCTCTAGGGGTCAGATGTTTAGCTGGTGAGGCCCACAGCGTGGGAAATAAATGGTTTAGGTGGTGGGAGTTTTTGATCATGATTGATCTGAACAGACGAGGAGAAGTAGGACCACAGCGTGCCAAGACTATTGTCCTTAGTCAAGATGAGAGGAGGTTCCGCTAAACAAGAAAAGCATGGCATTGTGGAGGTACTACACACGGTACATCTTTCAGTCACGTTACAGACCATAATTTGTTTCAGTTTAGTTAATTGGTTGCCTGTACTAAATGCAACACTCCTAATGACAGTGCAACACCGCGGAGTGCTAATAAAAATCAACTATCTTTGGGAAAAGGGTGAAATCACAATCACAGTTAGGATCTGTTTAATCGCTAAGAGACTATACTCAGAATGTACTTGGTGTAATGATGTTCCTAGTTTTAGATAACATACACAACATAGTGTGTAGGCAAAGTTGACCTACGACATGTTGATAATGTTTACAGAGGGAATGAATGGTGAGTCAGTGAATGGTGAGTTTTAAGTGCAGTGTAGTACAGCTATTTAGTTAGCAGTTTTGAGGTGGCTTGATGTGATAAGCATTAATTCAAGAACAATTTTCTAATTTTACTGAACTACAAATGGCACATTAACATTTAGTTCTGTTTGATATTTTATTTTAAAACACACAAAATATATTGTAAGGTGACATTTGTTTCATTTTGGGAAATATTTGTAAGAAAAAAATAAACCTAACATGTTGCTTGCCAGTATTCAACCCCTGTGCTGTGGAAGCTTCAATTTCACACAGATGAAAGAAATAGACTGAAGGAGGAAACAGTTTCAAACATTAAAATTGGTATCCGCCTGTGAACCAATAAAACTGCTTTCACATTTTCTCCACTAATACCACATTTTCTCAATTGGTCAAGCTGTGAATCTGAGGGAAAATGAAGACCATCGGGCATTTTACAGAAGTTAGAGATAACGTAATGCAAAGGCATAAATTATGAAAAGGATACAGCATAATATACAAGTGTTGAGATATCCCAATGAGCCCAGCTGGATTAATAAATTGAGAAATGGAAGCTGCGTCTCTCCACCCAGGCACTGCTAAGAAAAGTCTCTCCCTAAAAGTTCAGCACTGGAACAAGGAGGAGACTTGTGATAGAAGCCACAGAGAGGCCAACAATCACTTTATAGAAGCTACAGTGTTCATTGGCTGGGACTGGACTAATGGGGCATGTAACGAGACAACCTGTATAAAACTGGCTTGCATTGGAGGATGGCAAGAAAGAAGCATTTACAAAAATAGAGTATCTTTGTCTGAAAGTGTCTGAAAGGTCTGTAGTTCTAGTGTCTAGTGTTTGAAAGGTCTTTAGTTCTAGTGTCTATTGTCTGAAAGGTCTTTAGTTCTAGTGTCTAGTGTCTGAAAAGTCTGTAGTTCTAGTGTCTAGTGTCTGAAAGGTCTTCAGTTCTAGTGTCTAGTGTCTGAAAGGTCTGTAGTTCTAGTGTCTAGTGTCTGAAAGGTCTGTAGTTCTAAAGTCTAGTGTCTGAAAGGTCTGTAGTTCTTGTGTCTATTGTCTGAAAGGTCTGTATTTCTAGTGTCTAGTGTCTGAAATGTCTTTAGTTCTAGTGTCTGAAAGATCTTTAGTTCTAGTGACTAGTGTCTGAAAGGTCTTTAGTTCTAGTGTCTAGTGTCTGAAAGGTCTGTAGTTCTAGTGTCTAGTGTCTGAAAGGTCTGTAGTTCTGTCCCTGAGCAGACAGTTTACCTTAATTCATTCCCTAAGGATTGTTTCTGTAAATCAGAATTGGTTCTTAATCAGCTTGCCTGGTTAAATAAAGGTTAAATAAATCAAATTATAATGCTGGGGGGATGCTCCTCACCAGCAGGGTCTGGGCATCTTGTTACAGATGAATAAAGAGTGGCTGGAGCAAAATGAAGTGAAATACTTTACGAGAAACTGCTTCAGTCCGCTAAAAAAGTCAACCTTGCAGGACAATGATCCCAAGCACAAAGCCAAAGCAAAATTTGAGTGGCTTCGAGAGCAAAACAGGTGAAAGCCCTACAGTGGCCCATTCAAAATCTCAATCCCATTGAGAATCTGTGGCACTATTTGAAAATTGAGGTCCACAAGCATATTCCAACCAGCCAGAACAACCTGGAGAAATGTGCCTAAAATCATGGGCCAAAATCAGTCCAGCAGTGCGTGCAACGCTGATACATACTTGGAAAAAAACATTTATGTCACTACTAAATATTAATGTGTGGGGGTTAAATACTTATGCAAACAACTTTGTGCATTTTAATTTGAATTTCTTTCAAAAATGTCCTTATAAAATGTTAATCAGTAATTCAGTAAAATGACTGAATTGGTCAGGGGTATTAATACTTTTGCAGAGCACTGTAGTGTACTGCTTTTGACCTGGGCTTTGATCAGAACCTTTAAGCCATGTGAGGAATATTGTGTCATTTCAAGCGCTGCCTAGGTGGCAAGATGGAGGAACTTAGGTAATGGAGATAGTATGTGGGGTTGGGGGGTGTATCCATTAATAGCAACCCTCAGGAGTATCTACCAACCAATCTGTGTTGTGTGGAACGATTAAGAAAATGTGAGGATGGATGATCAATGAAACAAGGGTGATGATTAATTGGCTCGGTCAGCCTTCAATGGTGGGTCGCTGTAGTCACATCCTACACTGTAGCTTACTTTGTACTACCAAATATCCATTTCAATTACCTTACAAAATCGTTTTCTAATTCACTCTCTCCAAATGCTTTTTCGAGAATAAGCCTGCCGGACTTTATCTCACGTTTCTTGGCCCATGACGTTTTATATGCTTGATTCACAATCTTGGCTAAGTCCCCCAGGTCCCCGAGTGTTTGGGTCCTCATTTTTCCTCTGTAGTTAAAAGGTCTTCCTGTCCTCCGGTTTACAGTGCAACTCATTGGATGGGTAATTACAAGTCATTGTGGAGATGAAGGGCGCATGGACCTTTACTTCCCTCTCAATTAAATGTCACAAGGTGTTGCTCCGCCACTCTCTTCCCAAAAGACACTCATTACACTCGAGAGAGCTAGCCGTGTCTGGGAGAGGGAAGGAGAAAGAGGCAGCTGCTCTGACACTGTGGATACTCCCTGACTGACTTCTCAAGCCGCTGGCTTTGTAATGCGCATTTGAGAGTGCGCATCTGCTTGCATGCGTACCTTCACGTTTGTGTGAGTAGTTGCAATCCTTGCCATCAGAAATGTTTCTCCCCAGGACAACCATCTCTACATTCAAAAGTGAAGTACTAAACCCTGTTTATTCTCCTCAACTTAACCCAACACACTAACCCATCCCAAACCAGTTGTCAGTGAAAAGTTCCAATGAGTTTGTATTCTGTGCAGTAGTATGGCTATGTCTGTCTCCCTGTTATTAAATCAGAAGACCCATTATGGGCGAGTCATTTGTGTAGAGGAGATGTGGAAGATAGATATAGGCAGTACGGCATCTAGCAGCAACTGTTTTGAATCTTTAATGTTGTAGCAATTCATTATTGTATTCTTCTCTTCTTTTCACAGTTGTCGTTGTGATTATTTCTGTTTATTACTTTTTATTTCTCTGCATTCTTTATCGGTGTTTTCAGGATGATATTTTATATTAATTCTTTCCCAGGCAGTCTGAATACATTGGGATTTTAGAGTGTCAATGACAACGCTTCACCTAAACCCAGTGGACTGACTGACTTGGAAATAGGCGGCAACAAAAGAGGCAACAAAAGACTGGAAAAGTTGTGTAATACTAAAAAACTAAACCTGGTGGAATATCACTAATTAGGTCAATTGGCAACAGGTCAGTAACATGACTGGGTGTTAAAAGATCGTTCCAGAGAGGATGGGACTGTCAGAAGTGAAGATGGGAAGGGGTTCACCACTCTGTGAAAGACTGCGTAGGCAAATATTACAACAATTTAACAATAACGTTTCTCAACGTAAAATTGCAAAGAGTTCGGAGATCTCATCATCTATGGTATATAATATCATTAAAAGATTCAGAGAATCTGGGGAAATCTCTGAATGCAAGTGACAAGGCCAAAAACCAATGTTGGATGACCAGTGTCTGTAGTGGACATCACTGCATGGGCTCAGGAACACTTTAGAAAACCATTGTCTGTGAACACAGTACGTCACTGCATCCACAAAAAGTTCAAACTACCATGCAAAGAAGAAACCATATATAAACAAGATCCAGAACCGCTGCGCGCCTTCTCTGGGCCCGAGCTCATTCAAGATTGACTGAGGCGAAAAACTGGTCTGACAAACCAAAATTTGAAAGAATCATGGATGCCGCGTCCTCTAGACTAAAGAGGAGAGGGACCATCCGGCTTGTTATCAGCGCACAGTTCAAAAGCCAACATCCATGATGGTATGGGGGTGCATTATTGCACATGGCGTGGGTGACTTGCACATCTGTGAAGACACCATTAATGCTGAACAATATATATAGGTTTTGGAGCAACATATGCTACCATCCAAACAATGTCTTTTTCAGGGAAGGCCTTACTTATTTCAGCAAGACAATGCCAAACCACATTCTGCACGTATTACAACAGTATGGTTCTGTAGTAAAATAGTCCAGGTGCTAAACTCGCCTGCCTGCAGTCCAGATCTGTCACCTATTGAAAACATTTGGTGCATTATGAAATGAAAAATATGACAAAGGAGACACCGAGCAGCTGAAATATATCAAGCAAGTATGGGAATACATTTCACTTTGAAAACTACAGCAATTGTTCTTCTCCGTTCCTAAACACTGAAAGAGTATTGTTAAAAGAAGAGGTGATGCAACACATTGGTAAACATGCCCCTGTCCCAACTTTTTTGAAACGTGTTGCATCAAATTCAAAGTGGGTAGGTATTATTTCAAAAACAATACAATTTCTCAGTTTCAACATTTGACATGTTGTCTTTGTACTATTATCTATTAAATATAGGGATAACTGATTTGCACATCACTGCATTCTGTTTTTATTTGCATTTTACACAGTGTCCCAATGTTTTTGAAAACAGGGTTGTAAGATTGAAACCAGCTGAGGAAACTTTATTTCTGAGAGACCAACCCAATTTTCAAAACGATCTAATAGAATATTCTGTTCAATGGTGTCGAAACGAGGAGGGCATTGACTACCGCAATGCCCTCTTCTTCCAAGAAAGTCTTTAGAAAGGAGTAAACTGATCCAGAACTCTGCTGCGAGACTCTTAATAGAAACAAAGAGGCGAGAACACATCACTCTAGCTCTGGAATCATTACATTGGCTCCCAGTCCCCTGTAGGAATGATTTTAAGGTCCTCCTGCTTGTTTATCAAACCCTAAATGGCTTAGGACCAGCCTATCTTACAGACTCCCTACAACCTTATATTCCACTAAGGGCCCTCAGATCTTCTACTGCTAATCTGCTAAGGGCACACAAACCCCACTCATAGAAAAATTGCAGCCTTTTCTAACTATGCTCCAAAGCTGTGGAATACGCTGCCAAACAATATCAGGGAAGTTTAATCCATTTTCATACAGTATTCAAAAATAATTTTACTTGAGCCTTCGATTAACCACCTCACAAGATATGACACTGTGTTTATTTTATTCCCTAAGTGCCTTCAACAAAGGATTATAGCACTTTTCATCTCTGATTTTTATCAAACCCAGTTTTCCATTTTGATAAATGTTTATGATTTCTTGCTTTATTTTACAATTTCCTTGACTGTTATTGATGGAAAGCACTTTGAGCTGCATTCCCTGTATGAAAAATGCTATATAAATAAAGTTGTATTATTATTATGATTATTATTAAATCATCGCAATTCTAACACTGAATACAAAAGTGTCGAGGTTTAAAAACTAACAAGCATGGTTAGTAATCAAACAATCAGGATGTTGGCTTGAATAAAAAGGCCCACAGGTAAGCTCATCTGTGTTTTGGCACAATGGATGACAAGTAGAGGAAGAGAAAGAAATACAGAAGGTGGAAAAAACTGGGGAAGAGGAAGAAAAATATAATCTCTTATGTATGCATTGATATATAATTGAACATGGTATGATAATGAGAGAAGCTGGGCTGAGAGTGAGATGTTTTATTGCATCAATTGTCTCGACTTTCAGAAATGAAAATAGGTAACTTACGGTAAACATGTCTCACTACTGCGCTGACCACACAGTTTTAGTCCTTCAGAATCTGTTTGCATTACCACACACGGGAGAGTAAAAGGAAATTACATGAATTTGACACATTCAAATTCTATACAATTTATCAAAATGAATCATTAATGACAATGACATTTGTTAAGGTGTATTGATAGTCAAATATTATAGCCTGAGATGTAAGTGAAGGTCTCTGGCCCAGTTCAGAGACAGTACGCTAAGACAGAATAAATGTTTAAATTTTATGACTATAACCCTACACCTGTGTAACAACACTTGGGCAAAATCTCAGTGAATTACAATGTAAAACATCAACACAAAATGAACAAATATGGTGCTTGGGTATTTTCTCTACACATTAGCTTACATTAGATTTCATGCAAAGGGTAAAAGTCATAGATGAAATTCTGGAAAATTTTATATTTATCCATTTATAAAAGTGTTTTAAATTCCTCTCAGCATTGTGGAATGGATATTCAATAGTGTCCTTGTATCTGATGCTTTTGTGTGGCTCTGAGTATAAAGTTTCATTTTGTGTGAGAAGTCTGGATATGAGAAGTGTGTAGATAGTTTTGAGAAGATGTAGAACACATTTAGAAAGTGTGTTAGCAGTTGTGAAACTATAAAGCACTTCAGTTTTGTGTACAGTTAATTCCTATATTTTATATAAGATATTTTTTATAATAATAGAGTGATATTTAGGTTTGTATAAAGTGCATTCAGTGTTATATCTTCTCTTTGAAAGCCATGTTAACTCTAAGTCATGTGATGTTGTACTAATGTCAATATAATGTGCATGTGTATGCATAACTTGTAATGTCAACAGTAGAATGTTTATCACAACTTTATCATCTTTGTTTGAAGTTCATTGTCGATGCAGAAGTTCATCACCAACCCCAAGGTGACGCAACAGTTTGCCACAAAACTAGTTTGCATTTAAAAATTTGAGCTTGCCGCAAGTTTGTCACAAATTGGCCAAAGATAGAAACTGATTTCTTTTTTGGAAGGTAGGCTGACAAATTGTTTAAAAAGCAGCATGGCTGTCTCAACACTTCACTAAAGAAAGCTGATTGTCGTTTTCCAAAAAATAATTAAGATTCTGCATGTTGAATTGCCATTGGGAAAAATATAATACTACAGGTGTTTGTTTAAATGGCATCCTCATATCCATTGTGTTAACATCCTTTCTCATCTCCACTCCCTCTTCCTCCTCGCAACGGTGGCAAGTCCTTCACATTTCCATTCAGACCCTGACCTTTACTTTGTAAATGATGAGGAAACTTCAAGGGGAGAGAGAGGAAGATTGTAATGAGGCTGAAGCAATGTGGGCTGTATTGTATGCTAACATCCTCTGGTGTCTGTCCTCCAACATCACAATGACTTTGAAATTAATGACAATGCTTCCCTTTTTCTCTATGTTTGATTTTCTGTATTCATTCTTATATTACAGATTTTAGAGAAAATAACATTTTGCATAACCGCTAACATCTTATTAAAACAGCCAATTGGGGCTGGATGTGTAATATGTTGATTATATGTACATAATATATACTGTAGGTAGAATCACTATTAAATTCCACATTTGAAATCAAGTGGTGGTGATGACATGGGGTACAAATCAGCAAATACACAACATAGTACACATTTTTCAGGGGCCCATATGGACTTGACAGTGCCACTTTTACAACAAATGGGCAAACATCACAGACTGCATTTTCTAAGATAGCTATCCAAAACGTATTCGTACGTATGGATGTTCTTCGGAACTTATTATTGACGTTTGTATATTGCAGAATATGCTGTCTGTGTGATTGTGCCTGCATTTCCACCCTAGTCAACATAAGTACTGCTACATTTCTTTCTTTATTCTATTTTTGCAAAATAGAATAGTTTTGTAAATATTTGATAGGATGTGAAAATGTAATTTGTTTCTCTATTTGTTTTTACAATAACGTCTCTGTCTATTTTTGTAAACCAGAAGCAACTTTTTTTTGTAGTTTAATTTTAATTGCCAGCTTACAATAGCAGCTTGCCTTTAGGTTGATAACACTGTTTGAATGCCTAATTATCTTATTCAATGTAAGATCTTGTGTGATTTATATATTTGTATTCACATTTGTAATCCAACAATTTAACCTCAAGAAGCCCACACTGGAGATTTATTGTTTAGATAATTACCAAGGTATTTACACAGTAAGATCAGTACACATATGTATTGGTAGAAATAAATTTTTTATGTTTATACAGTATCTCACAAAAGTAAGTACACCCCTCACATTTTTACAAATATTTGATTATATCTTTTCATGTGCCAACACTGAGGAAATGACACTTTGCTACAATGTAAAGTAGTGAGTGTACAACTTGTATAACAGTGTAAATTTGCTGTCCCCTCAAAATAACTCAACACACAGCCATTAATGTCTAAACCGCTGGCAACAAAAGTGAGTACACCCCTAAGTGAAAATGTCCAAATTGGGCCCAATTAGCCATTTTCCCTCCCCGGTGTCATGTGACTCGTTAGTGTTACAAGGTCTCAGGTGTGAATGGGGAGCAGGTGTG
>JACXGI010000949.1:9329-38101 GCA_016801175.1 Esox masquinongy
CCAGGAGTACATCAACTGACTCAGCACTTATTGTTGGAGAGATAGCTATGGCTTCCATAAACTGAGCTTTGGTACTCTCATTAATGTACCTTTTCTTAACAGAAACAGAGTTTACTGGAACATTCAGGGTGATAAGTGATTCAAAAAAGACACAGAAATGATCAGACAGGGCCATGTCTTTAACCATGACAGAGGAAATGTCGAGAGATAACCAGATCTATAATGTGGCCTCGAGTGTGTGTACGCTCTTTCACATGTTGAGTGAGATCAAAAGTGTCAAGTAGTGCAAAAACTTCTTTGGCATTATTGTCCGTACTATTATCTATGTGGATGTTAAAATCCCCTGCAATAATAAACAAGTTATAATCAACTGATATAACAGAGAGCAGTTCAGCAAAATCATCAATACAATTTGCAGAATATCGTGGAGGTCTGTAAATGGTTAAAAACTAAACTTTGGGGCTACCCTTCAATGTAAAACAGAGGTATTCAAAAGAAATAAAATTACTAAGTGTATTTTCTTTGCACTGGAATGTATATTTGAATAGGGCAGCCACTCCTCCTCTTTTCCTACCATTTCGACACGTATTCATATAGCCAAATTTTTCAGGTGCTGTCTCGTTAAGAACAGTAGTACTACAATCTTCTGTTAGCCATGTTTCAGTGAGAAACATAAAATCTAGTTTGTAGGATATTATAATGTAATTTACCAAGAATGATTTGTTGGCGAGAGATCTGATATTAAGTAAAGCCAGCTTAATAGATATAATAGGGGTTCCTGGACTAGTAGGTTGACGTGTTACAGTTAACAGATTAGACAAGTTTACTTTATAAGTTGCATGCACATGATTCCTTCTATTTCTAATCAACACAGGAATAGAGATACTGGGTCCTAGCTTGTACTCAAAACAGTCGGCATTGCTATTTTCACAATAGCAGGGACCCGAAGCACATCACCGAGTGTACTTGTTTGCGTCCTGATTAGTTTTCATCATCATGATTGTAGCTTGATTCCAGATGTGCTTTAGCCAATGCCAGTTGGAGTATCCATTTTCATATGCTAATTTAGTGTATGCCATTCAGGATTGGATTTTGTTTTGAATTGAGTTTAGTCACACAAATTACACAAATTACCTAAATCACCCAATTCTACAGTTCATCTAAAAGTAATGGTTTTTTTTTTACTTTTAGGTGCAGAATGGCATTGCTCTGTACTCCACATGGACAACCATTGCCACTCTTATCAATTTGACACTGATACTGGATCTCTCTGGTGTGGAAAGGACTGCAGCCAACTTTTCTCTGTGTGTCCTAATGGCAGAGGTGATTGGATGGTAATCACAGTTTTACAAATATTCACCCTAATAAAAACATGGCTTATGACTATCTGATTATAGCATTCATCATATGATTTGATCTCAAATCTTTGATTCATTCAATGGTAAATGGTCAGCGGTAAGGCATTGCGAATTTGTTCGTACGCTCAGCGCATTTGTGTACACTCATCACTACGGTTTGTTTATTATAGGTTTGGTATTGAGCATTTCCTGCTGGATAAGCATGTGAGGTACATCCTGACTATTTACCCTGTGGTGATTATTGCTCTGGTTGGAAATGTGACCAAGCACTTCAACCCTGCTGCACCAAGCACTAGTTCTATCTTCATGGGTGAGTAACACTCTTGCAGACTCAAAGATCAAGATTACCAATGGATTTTATGGGTATAAGTACTTCACAAAGTCATTTCGATGAACTATATGGATGTCCCATCAGATTTACATACTCTGAGGTCTAGATGATTTCAGACTGGATACATTTTACCTCACCATATCAAAACATGAATAATCATCTTCTCCATGCTCTGATCTAAATCAGGCCTGCCGATAGGGGGGACAAATGGGTCTGTTGTCCCGGGCCCAGGGTTAGGGGGGGGCCCAGAACTGACATTGGGTTGACATTAAAGGGCCCATCTAAGATTATCTCGTCCCGGGCCCAGGCAAGACTGTCAGCTGCCCTGATCTAAATCATAATTTGAACTAGTATATGAATCATTCTGTCTTTCATCCCTTTCTAGTTATACTTTTGGTTGTTTCCTGTGTCCTCCTGGTGTTGCGGATCTCCTTGGTAATTATAAGAACCAGATAACATCCCCTGCACACTGGCATAATCCCGAAAGCTCTGAATTCACCCAGCGGCCTGTCCGAGAAGCAGAGGAAGACATTAATGTGGTCTGGTATACAGCATAGAACTACTGATAAGTGTCAAAGCATATTGCCAATGTCATAAAATGTGATTGCAAATACAACACTGTACACGTGCAGTATATTAATCAGCTTGGAAGCGTAGGAATATATTAATGTAATATTCATAGGTTGCACATTATTAAACTGAATCAATTACGACTGAAAGCCAAAGCTCAAAGTTTAGTTAGAAAGACCCCATCGGGCCTGCATCATCACACGTACAAAATACAGACAATAACAAACAGTCACAGCCCTGTATATAAACTGTGTCGAATCATTCTACACATTATATTTATATATTACATTTCTAATCATTAGTACAGGAACAAAATAAAATACTTGTGCAGACCAGAGCCACCCTCATACATACAAAGCTGTAGTTATTTTTCTCTCTAGCAACTCGGAAGCAGTCCATACCCCTGAAGGCGACCCTTGTACACTGTTTACAAACTTTGCATGATTATAACAGTCCAAATAATCAATACTCATACATATGAGTTGTTAGAATGATTGTCTCATTCTACACTAGCATAAACATTTTATGTGTATTGTGCATACAGTCCATTCATGAGTGACATCATAGGAAGTTCCCAACTTGAGAAATTCGAAATGGATTTTATAAGTATGGAAAGCTAAGCACCATTACGGTAACCCACGATAATGCAATATGTAAAATTAGCTGTCTGCAATACAAAGTGTTAAAGCCTTTACTGCCAATAAACAAATCACCATGAATTACACACCAAGACCCTAATTACAATATATATTGGGGGGGACATCTCCCCAATGCTCAAAATGTCCCCTCTAATATATTGATATATTAAATATAAATAAAATAAAAATGTACTATGCTACAACAGGCAACCATGTACTGCTATCCAAAATAATCATTAGCGAATGTGAACATAATCATAACTGAATTTAACAAATTGCCATTATTATTACTACCGGTTTGAGTTTTACAGTTCACACGCTGTTATCTGCGTGTGGTTTGGCCAAGCGGTGTTGCCGTATCCCAGCAGAAGCCATTGGTCGACTGCTGTTGATCGGTGCAATCAATGTCAGACACTGTACTGTCTCTCTGTTTCACTATTTTCGAATGTATTTAAAAGTGGAAAACTAGAATGTAACATGAGTGTTACGTAGGCTATTGTGAGGGCTTTAACATCAACACGTAATTTTGTGCTGGAACTTTAATTGAGGAAATAATATTTTAAATATTATAGAAATAATATTTTGCTATAGAATGTCAGTAATTGCACAGAGTGGAAATAAAAGTTTTAGCGAAAACGGGCTGATTTGCGAGTGCTATTCAATCAACCATCACTAACGTTATCTATCATAGCTAAGTTACCTGGAATGTTAATTAGCCCCACACTCACCCAGCGACCAAAAATGGTGCTAATGTGCGTATTCAACTAATGTTACTGTCTTTATTTTGTTAGATATATCAGGAAGCCCACGTGTCTGAGTGAAGTGCAAATCATTTATGCTGCGTTGCATGTTATTTAGTTAGACAGTAGTCATTTTCATTGATTTTATATTCATATAGTATACTGTATAGCTACCTGCTTATGATAAATAGCATTATTAGTGTTTGTTTGATTAAAGTTAATGCAGTTTTATTAATCAGCTTTCATTCACAGTGAGTGTCAATCTTGAACAAGAGGAAGGGTGGTAGTGACACTCATCCGTTTTTTGGACAGCCTCGGAAAAGAGGAAAAGTAAGCTGAGAGCAGTGAGAAAATGAATACCAGTCATATGATAGAAGTATACACTAGTACTAGTACTCACTAGTAGAGGTGAGTCAATGTTTATTGATATAATAAACATTGTCATTCAGATTAGAAATGGTTAGTAATCTATTCCTGAACAACATGGCAAGAAACACCACTTGATTACTGATAATATTTATTGCATGTTCACTCTGGTGCATTTAGAGTAAAGAGAGAGAGCGAGAGAGAGTGCATGCCGATGCCAACAGGGCAGGGAGAGCAGGTGACATGGAGGTGAGTGAGAAAAGGAGCAAATATTGATGATTGATCTGATATCGCCGTGTTGATGTTGTTCCTATGACATTATAATTAATGTAGGCACAACTGAGGTTAGGCATAGCCATAGGTACCACTGAGGTTAGGTTTAGGCACAGGTGTCTCAGAGATTAGGGTTAGGTCAAAGTGTGGGGGGCAGGGGAATCTTCTGTCTTCGGACTGAGGTAACCAACTAACTACAGGTCAGTTACCCCAGCAATGATGGTCCTGGAACAACACCAACACGGCAATATCAGATTGTGTAAATATTTATGGTTAAGAGTCTTATAAATATTTTAAACATTTTTGAATGTTTTTCTGGTGGGGACACCCAGACCCCTGGCTGATTTGGCCCCCGCCAATGTTGACTCCATGGCTACGGCCTTGTTACACACTACTGTATGCATTAAATACTCAAGCATTCAGATCTGTAAAATTGAGAGGGGTCTGGCTGCAAGGTTCGCTTCCGGCTCCACTGTAGCTCACTTCCGGTTGCAGGCTTCGCTCTCAGCAGAGCTCCACTGTGGGTCGCTTCCGAAACATATTTTTTCTTTGTTTAGATCCCATTCTCTGTTGTTTTCGCTACACTTGACAACGGTAGACAATGGTATGTGATTGATTAGTATTATCCAAAACACTGAAAAAAGTTTGCATGCATGGGGTCTTACATATGTTTGCCGTCAAAAAAGCTACCGCTATCAATATGTGTAAATCTAAATCAAGCAAATTACCGAATGTTTCACATGTGCATAGGCTATTTGTCATTTTAAAGGTAGGTGGCTAGCGTTAGTTTTATGGTAGAATTAACTTTTTTTCTGTGGATAACGTAAGCTAACTGTTTATATATAACTGTGTATTCAGCTTTATTAAATGTTAGCAATGGCATAGGTCTGCATTTGTCTTAAGATGTTGACTATGACTGAAGATGGAGGAAGAGGAACTGGCAGAGGCTACACAGCTGTATGAAAAGCTTTGGGTTGATGAAACAAGTGAGGGCCTGGACGAACATGAGAGGGAATCAATCATGAAGCCATTCAAGTTTGCATTTACAACACTGAAGACCTGTGTTCAGTGTTGTAAAAAGTTTTTTGTGAGGAAATTACAGATAGTCAAGGGTATTTGGCGTACTGTGAATGCTGAAAATGACTTTTAGTAGAAGTTATAGCGATATGCTGCGTTTGCTGAATAAAGCGCAACAGGACATTTGATCATTTTGTCAGTTTGTGTGTTTTTTTGCTGTTTTTGCCAGACCGTGTAAGTGGAGCTGGCCAAGAAGAGCGAATGTCTCTTAATGAGCGAGCGAGCGATTAACTACCCCTTGTTAAATAGCGTAGTGGTTAGAGACGTGGACCTGTAAAACAATAGGTACTGTGTTCAAATCTCATCACAATCAAATTATGCATATATATTTATAGTAAGCCTAAAATAAATATGTTTACGGTTATATTGCAACTATTTCCGGTGGATTTTCAAAGTACGCATCCGTGCATGCTTTTTGGGTCAGGACTGACAAAAACTTCACTGGCTACAATCTTCAGTAGCTACGTTATAGTAAGCCTAAACTAAAACTGTTTCCGATTATATTGTGACTATTTCTGGTGGATTTTCGAAGTACGCATCCATGCATGCTATTTGGGGTAATATAGGCTAGGTCAAAATCCCTTGGGTAATAAAAGAGTAGGGTTTCCACGATTTGTGGTGGAGGTTAACTTAAAAAGAAACATTAGTCAGTTTAACACAATGCTAAATGGTGTGTGGCGAAATATTCAAAACTGGTGTGATGTTTATGCGTGACAAAATTATCTCATGTCGAGATGCTATACCGACACTGGGCAAGAATATTTTTCATATTAAATTCAGCTGATTGCAGTAAAATGCTGTAGTAAATTATTCTGCCTGTCGGTGCCCCTTGGTGGGCTATCGATTATAGGCCTTCCTGTGGGGTTTGCATGTGCTCCCCATATTCACATGGGTTTCCTCCATAAAGAACCACATGAAAACATGCAGAACACTCTCGTGTGCTATCCCTGACCACGTCAACCACCTGGAACTGGTCCCCGAGCTCTGATAGAAGAGGAGGCTGCTCACTGCTCCTGGCTGCCCCCGGAGGAAGGACAGATTGGATGGGATAAACGCAGACTAAGTTTCACAGTCACGCACTCACTGTGTGTCTGTGCATGTGTGTGTGTTCACTGCTGCGTGCGCTTCAATGCGTTACTTGTAACGATTAAACACTCCTAAAGAGTTCAAAGGGAAATTATGAATGAGAAGTGTGTATTTTTTTTAAAAAACAGGAAGAGAGGCTTAAGCTCCAATTGCTCAATCAACAAGCTTTGTTTTTCTATTAATTGATGTCGCTAGGCTTATGCACAGAGTTTATGTCCTATTTTGGCAGAATAAATCAATAGTGTAAATGTGTAAATAAGACACTGTTAGGCAACTAGTATAATTATTGAATCGATGTACAGTATTTTGCTACACTGGCACAGATAACCACGTTACGTGCTATGCAAACAGATTAAAAACATATATATGCTTCGGAAGTGACCCATAGTGGAGCTCGACTGAGCCTGGATCCGGAAGCAACCCACAGTCGTACATTTAAGTTAGAAATTGAGAAAGAACAGCTTTCATAAAGATGAACAAAAAATATATTTGATAGTAGGTATTGGTTTGTGTTTTGCATATGCCTTCTTTTTTGACGACAAAGCAACCGCTGGAGCTTTGTATTCATGTCATCTGACAAATGTAAACACCTGGAATTTGCCAAACATCTTTGGATTTAAACCAGTGCTTTCATCAGATGACAAACTGTACAGATAGAGTTCTTTGACCACCAGTAAAATCTTATTAAAGTGTTTTTGTCCTTTTCTAATTTTTTCTTACCATACAGCTCAGTATTTCAAGTATTTATTAAATAATAATTTCTTATTCATTTCTGTCCATAATGAGCGAACATCTTGAAGCCACCGTATGCAATCATAATGATCTGATTGACGGCCTCCCCTGTAGCGCATAACGCCAACTGTTGATATAAGAAATATTTTACAGTAATTAATGCACTTAATAAGCATACAATCGTAATAGTACTATTGTATTGTAAATAACACTATTATAGTACTATTATACTGTAATTTGGATGTGAATATATCAATTAGATCAATAAAATCAGGTTTTGCCTGTATATAATTCTGTATTGGTTTTGTTACTGAAATCTATAAGCTCTCCTTTCTGAAGTGATGAGTAGGCCTATATGAGTTCAAAGGTGGAATATTAAAATAACATGATGTTAGTGTTTTATTATATTGCTTATGTGGAGTTAGGAAAATTATTGTTGGCAGGCTGAAGAAATTAAAACCAAACTGCAAAAAACTGTAAATATTTATCACATGAATCATTTGAAAATACATGACTATTTTCTGTTTTGTACTCCATGAAGGTATGTACTGCAGTCATGTAGGCCACATGCACAATTCTACGTAACACGACACCTTCATGTAGAAGCAGCGCAAATCATTTACCGTTATATCTTGTATTATTATTATTTAATTATTTCCATTGCTACATTTGGTTATTTTGTAGAATTTTGCTCTGTGATAATGACAGACTGTGTTGGCAAAAAGATGCAATTCACATTGCAACTTTCAGTAATATATATTTCTTATAATCGTGTATGTACGGTAGCTGGGACAAAGGTTGATGGGACATTGACACGCCCACCTCAGCTTGCAAGCCTCTTCTGAAGCTGGAAAAATTAAACCGATACTTTGTATTAGTCAAGCCCTGTCAAGCTGCTCTTCATGATTCTGTGAATATTTGAAGTTGGATCTAGCAGGTGCATAACTTTTGCTTTTCGACAGTTTTTAAGTGAAGAACATATTCTTATACACAATTTTGCGTGCAGTTTACGCATCTTGCAAATTCAGGTTTTGTGGTTGCCTGCCTTCCTGTCAAACTGAGACTGCACTGACCGAGTGTTTAAAATAGCTCTTTTGGCCTTTAAACTGACTGAATTCCAGACCTTATCCAGAATTAGTGAGTTAAATATGGATTCTTGCGTTGTGGGCTCCTTGCAGTAACACTGAGTAGAACGTGTTCTTCCGAATGAACTGGACCTAATTTAAATTGGGCCTGTTTTTTTGTTTGTTTTGAATTTACTTGGCGATAACGATAAGTTAGGCAGCCTTCCATTTGCATCAACTGGACTTAAAGGAACTTTACCTTTGTAGTGACTAATAAACCAGTTGATCTCTAAGAGCTGGATCCGGTAGTCAAATGTCAACCTCGACATTTTAGGTTCAAAATGTCGGATGCTTAGCCTAATGTAATAGTCTGCTGCTAAAATGTCTATTCCTTGATGTTGATGATGGTGACATATGACTCTTTTTTTCACAAGGGGTTCGAGGAAAAAAAAATCAAAGCATCATTCCCTGTACAGTAAAGGGCAACCTATATAGGGAAAGTCAAAATGTCCCTCGAAGCGATACAAGTCAGAGTCCTTGTCCTCAACGATATGGAACAGCTTGGAAGGACACTCTTCCGCTTGGACCAAGGTACCTGGACACATTACTTTCCGTTTGGGCTTATACCATTACGTTTTAGACTGTATTTTTATGGTCGTTTAGATACTTATAGAAGTCTTTGTTTGCTATTTATGTTGATTCCACATGGAGTTATATAAGTGTGGTACCTAGAGGACAAATTGTACAAATTGTAGACATGTCATATTCATTTAGTATTTGTTGTTTTGTTTTTGTTGTGAGTTGAGTGTTTTCTTAGAGTTTATTATTAGACCAAACTATTCAATGGGTTCTGACACTGGTTTCACACCAGAAGGTTTTTATGTTAAATGAAAGCAACATAAAAAAGTCAAGTTAGTTATCTGAAATCTAACTGAGGGTTTTTAGAGGAGCCATTCGCAAGATTGACTGTACTACTAGCATAAATACAAGCAAAAATTACCAGAAGAGACCTGCAGGTAATATTTGAAGATAATATTTCAAATAGTTTTTTCAACAAAGTTGTTACGAGTGCCTGAGATATTCCCTATTTGAACTTTCTTGCCGGCCCGTCTATCAGTTTGCATTGAAGTGATGTCTCCCCGTACTCACTATAGACACTAGTATTATTCCTAACCCCCACCCTGGACTAGCTAATACTATTACAGTCTTGATTGTTAAGTGGAAAAGAAGGATGAGACAGGTTGTTATTGTTTAAATTCAGTCTTGTTAGCAGCAGTATTCTAGTCGGTGCCTGTTTAAAAAATATCTATGACTGGAAGATTAAATTAAATCAACTCTGACTGTTGTCATTTAAAATCTATGACAAGTGAAAACAATGTTGAACAAACCATGCATGAGGACAGGCTTTAACAATTTCCTCTGAATATTTTACAATAATATGTTGTAAACAGTTTCTGAACAGCGAGCGGAGCTGTAAAATTTCTTAACAGGTTGATATTTATCATTGTACCAGATTTTTCATAAAGATTCAAGGATTCATACAGAAAGAATAGAGTGTCAGCCGGTATAACTACATGAAGGGCCCCTGTGCAAGAAGTTTGACTGGACGCCTAGGTCGAAATGAGTTCAGCTAGTCTAGCCAAGGGCTCACAATGTGAGTAACTGGTAGAATAGTCTAGTTTGCAAAAACATTACAGAAATTTCTGCAAATGTCTAGTGTGTCTGTCTTGCAAAATGGTGTGCCCCTGCCAAAAAGCATCCCTTGTGTCAAATAGGGTATTTAAAAAAGTTAAATACCCTATTTGAATAATTGAACAACCCCCTGAGTTAATACACTGCTCAAAAATATCAAGGGAACACTGAAATCACACATCGTGTCTCAATGAACAAAATATATTAAACTTCAAAATATTCACTGTACATTGTGTAACTTGTGGAAAAGAAAATAATGTAACAACGATCAATGGAAACAAAAATCACCGACCAATTGAGGGCTGGATTCAAACACGGAAAATCAAAGTAAACTATTGAAATCACAGGCAGTTCCGCCTTGTGTGAATTTCGTCATGGCAACTCATAATGTGATTCAGTAGTGTATGGCTCCCACGTGCCTGTATGCACTCCCGACAACATCTGGACATGCTCCTGATGAAATCGCGGACGGTGTCCTGAGGGGTCTCCTCCCAGACCTGGATCAGAGTCGGATCTAGAGTAAGTTGGGCCCTCATGCCACCCGCATGGAGTCTGTTTCTGACAGTTTGGTCAGAAACATGCACGCCAGTAATTTGCAGGAGGTCATTTTGTAGGACTCTGGCAGTGCTCCTCCTGTTCCTCTTTGCACAAAGGAGCAGGTACCGGTCCTGCTGTTGGGTTGATGCCCTTCTTCAGCCCTGTCCAGCTCTCCTTGTGTCATGGCCCGTCTCCTGGCATCTCCTCCATGCTCTTGAGACTGTACAGGGAGACACAGCAAACCTTCCAACCGCACGTATGGATGTGCATCCTCGAGGAGCTGAACTAGCTGTGCAACCTGAATGGGCTGCAGGTACTGCCTCATGCTAGCAGTGGTGACAAGCACACTAGCAAAGCGCAAAACTAGAGAAAAATCAGTCAGATTCTAATCAGATAAGGAGAGCACAACTGTCTGTGGCCACCACCTGCAAAACCATTCCCTTTTTGGAGGTTGTCTGGCTGTTGCCTCTCCAGTGCACCTGTTGTCACTTTCATTTACACCAAAACAGGTGACATTGATTTACAATCGCTTATACTTCCTATCTGAACAGATTGATATCCCTGAAGTTTAATTGACTTAGTGTTGTATTGTGGTAATTACGTGTTCCCTTAATTTTTTGAGCAGTGTACTTGGTTGAACCAACTTTGCTTGAATTACAGCCATGAGCATCTTTGAATATGTCTCTACTAACTTTGCACACCTAGACTGTGCGATATTTGCCTATTCTTCTTTGCAGAATTGTTCAAGCTCCGTCAAATTGCATGGTGACCGCTTATGAACTGCACTCTTCAAGTCATTCCACAAATTATAAATGGGATTAGGTCGGTGCTCTGACTAGGCCACTCAAGGATATTCACCTTCTTGTCCTTCAGCTATTGTACGGTTGCTTTGGCGGTTTGCTTTGGGTCATTGTCATATTGATACATGAACCATCTTCCCATTTTGAACATCCTGGCAGAGGGCTGCAGGTTGTCTTCAGGAATCTGTCAGGATTTTGCATGTTCCATTTTCCCTTCTATCCGGACAAGTGCTCCAGTCCCTGCTGAAGAGAAACACCCCCACAATAGGATGCTGCCACCACCGTTCTTTACTGTTGGCAGTGTTTTTTGGGTAGAAAATGTTTTGGTTTTTAGCCAGACATATTATTTTGCTCTCAGGCCAAAAAGTTCTTGGTGACTGCATCACCTTTTACCTCTTGGCCTCAATCTACAATGTGCTTTTTGGCAAAGGTCAAACAATGTTGCCTTTTTTTTTAGTCTTTTTTTCTTGCCATCCTCCCAAAGATGCTGGATTTGTGGAGTGCTTGTGGTATTGTGATCACATGGACACATCAGCCAGTCTTTGACATAAAATCCTTAAGCTCTTTCAAAGTTTCCATTGTCTTCTTGGTAGCCTCTCTGATCAGTCTCCTCCTTCCCCGGTCATCCAGTTTGGAGGGACACCCTGATCTATACAAGGTCTTGGTGGTACCATATGCGTTCCATTTCTTAATAATGGTCTTAACTGTGTTCCGAGGGATATACTTCGACATTCAAAACTTCTTATATCCATCCCCTGACTTGTGCCTTTCCATAACTTTATCTCATAGATGTTTTGGAAGTACCTTTCTGCCCATAGCGGATTCTTTGCTTTGAATTGCAGTATTAAGCAGTGGAGTACTCTATGAACAACTGCTTTTATTCTAAACTAATCAAAATCATTCAAATGATGGAAGCAAATTAGATTCAACTTTGTCATTGAACAGTACGAGTACAGTACAACGAAATGCAATGAGCTTGATTTGTGATATGGAAGGTGCTTGGTTATACCTCAGCAAGTCTGCACTTGCAATTCTAAGGCGTATATTCACTTATCCAAATAGGGTATTTCACTTTTAATGTTGAGAGTATATTTAGATTTTTTTTCACTTGGATATTGTGGTTCACTGTGTGTACATAAATCTGGAAAAAATCTGATTTTATGTGTTTATATTTCAGGCTGTAAGGCAACTAAAGAAACATTTTAAAATACCCACTGCATATGCCTCCAAGCAAGGTTTGAATTCTACACCATGACATAAAGTTACGTCCGGAAATATTTGGACACTGACAAAATTTTCATAATTTTTGCTCTGTACACCACCACAATGGATTTTGAAAAGAAAACCGAGATGCAGTTGAAGTGAAGACTTTCAGCTTTAATTCAAATGGTTGAACAATAGTATCATATGAAACGTTTAGGAATAGCAACCATTTTCATACACAGTCCCCTTATTTCAGGGGCTGAAATGAAATTGGACAAATTAACACAATCAATAATAAAATGTTTGTTTTTAATACTTTGTTGAGAATCCTTTGCAGGCAATGACTGCTTAACCCCCTGGGGACTACGCTTTAAATTTTCGGGTTTCACTACTTTTATATTTGGGCTTACAAACAATATGTAATTTAAATGGATCATCGTGTATTTGGCATCAAATGATTCTAAAGAACCTCAGCTAATATAAGCATGCATGTTAATGTTCTTATAAGGTAATGTTTTAGGGGAAAAATGCACAATAAAGTAAATAATTTCTTAAGCGAAATCAGATTTTTTCTATATACAGTGGGGAGAACAAGTATTTGATACACTGCTGATTTTGCAGGTTTTCCTACTTACAAAGCATGTAGAGGTCTGTAATTTTTATCATAGGTACACTTCAACTGTGAGAGACGGAATCTAAAACAAAAATCCAGAAAATCACATTGTATGATTTTTAAATAATTAATTTGCATTTTATTGCATGATATAAGTATTTGATACATCAGAAAAGCAGAAACCTTTTTTAGCATGTTGTTAGCATTCGTCCTTTGTTGTCCGGTAACTCAGCTATCCAGCGTTTGAAAACCGTAACGGACTATGGCTACATTTAGTAAAAGTGTTTTTACGTTTTGCCATTTCATACTAATAATAATACTTATAAAACTGTTGAAAACACAACCTTTCTTTATCTGTTCGACACGTTAGCGTTCCGCAAGGACACAATGCTAAAATGTAAGCAAATGCTAAGTTAGCATGCTAGCTAAGCTAAGCTAACGCACTGCTTCCACCTCCTCTAGTTATCTCCTCTAGCACATACAGAAAACAAAACTTATTATGTCCCACCCCGCAACCTTTTGATTTACTCAAATACATAACAGATACCTTCCCCTGATTGGGTAAAATAAATTATTTTGCCTAGCAACAGCCTTCCATTGGATGCTGTCACCCAACAGCCCATCCATTGGTCAGGTGCACAAGGATTTGGTTGCATTTGGACAGGATGACAACAACCAGGAAATGTGCCACGTAAACACAAAGTGCATCTGCGTTTTCAGCGGAATCTCAGTAAAACAGCAAAGAAAACAGAGTCCCTCTATCACAAACCGTTTTGAAAATATTTAATACTATGTAATTGTTATGCAAATACGCCTCAGGCGTGGGCGGTAGCGCCTAGTCCGTCCTCAGGGGGTTAATGTCTGGAATACATGGACATCACCAAACGCTGGTTTTCCTCATTTGTGATGCTTTGCCAGGCCTTTACTGCAGCTGTCTTCAGTTGTTTGTTTGTGTGTCTTTCCGTCTTAAGTTTTGCCTTCAGCAAGTGAAATGCATGCTCGATCGGGTTGAGATCAGGTGACTGCCATTGCAGAATATTCCACTTCTTTGCCTTAAAAAGCTCCTGGGTTGCTTTCACCGTATGTTTCGGGTCATTGTCCATCTTTAAAGTGAAGCGCCGTCCAATCAACTTCGCTGAAGCTGGCTATATCCCTATACACTTCAGAATTCATCTGACGGCTTCTGTCTTCTGTCACATCATCAATAAGCACTAGTGACCCAGTGCCATTGGAAGCCATGCAGTCCCATACCATCACACTGCCTCCACTGTGTTTTACAGATGGTGTGGTATGCTTCGGATCATGAGCCGTTCCAAGCCTTCTCCATACTTTTTTCTTCTCATCATTCTGGCACAGGTTGATCTTAGTTTCATCTGCCCAAAGAATGCTGTTCCAGAACTGGGCTGGCTTTTTGGCAATGTCTAATCTGGCCTTTCTATTCTTGAGGCCTATGAATGGTTTGCACCTTGTGGTGAACCCTCTGTATTTGCTCTCGTGATGTCTTCTCTTTATGGTAGCCTTGGATAATGATATGCCTCCGGGAGAGTGTTCTTCACTTGGCTGGATGTTGTGAAGGGATTTTTCTTTACCATGGAAAGGATCCTACGATCATTCACCGCTGTTGTCTTCCGTGGACGTCCAGGCCTTTTTGTGTTGCAGAGATCACCAGTGCGTTCTTTTTTTCTCAATGAACTGAACTGTTGATTTGACCACTCCTAATGTTCCTGCTATCTCGCTGGGATCTCTGAGCTTAAGGATGGCTTGTTTCACTTGCTTTGAGAGCTCCTTTAACCGCATGTTCACAGCAAGAGTTTCCAATGCGAATGCCACACCTCAAATCAATTGTAGACCTTTTACCTGCTTAGTTGATGAAGAAATAACAAATATGAAATTGCCCACACCTGTCCATAAAACAGCTTTTGAGTCAATTGTCCAATTACTTTTCGTCCCTTGAAAAAGAGGGGGCTACTTATTAAAGAGCGGTAATTCCTAAACCCTTCCTCCAATGTGGATTTGAATACCCTCAAATAAAAGCTGAGAGACTTCACTTGAAGCCCATATTCATGATTTAACTGTAACTTGAATATATTTTGGTAAACAGCCAAAATGACAACTTGTGTCAGTGTCCAGTTATTTCCGGGCCTAACTGTATGTGGCTGTAACAATGCTTTCCATGGGTGCTCAGAAGCTGAGTAACAGGAGAAGCTGCTTTGCATATTTGTCCCTCAGTATGTAGTCTTTTCATGTATTTCCTTGAGTCAGGTCTGTCCTGCTTTGTGATGCAGGAGCAGTACTCATGGCTGAAACAATGGTTCTCTTTCAGCGTCTACTAGGCCAGCTTGCGTTGTGAACGTATGTCCCTATAGTAGGATGTAATTATCAGACCAACGAAAAGGAAATGTACAGTTATGACTGTGGTAACACTTCCCTAAAGTAGAGAATAAGGTACAACACTGAACTGCACCGCCTCCCTCAATCAGTGGCACAAATTGGCTAAGCACCATCCTATGTTAATGGTGGATGACGTCGCACGGTGCTCTAGCAATTCGTTGTAGTAGGTCAGGTACCTATATGCGCTTCTCCAGCACATGGGCCAGAGAATACTTCCTGTTTGAGCGAGGAGTGTCATAAAGTCTAAGCTAGACGTCAATCTGAGGACATCATGAAATTATAAGGAGAGAAATTGATTTTTAAATCTGTATTCAAACAAGATGTCGTGTGCCATGTCATAAAAATGTAATTGGTCAGAATGATGTTACGTTATTTGGTGCATTTGATGAATAAAAGACTTTGACTTTGAGAAGAAAATTAAAAACATAAAAAATCTATAATAAGCTTTGGTCACCCTAGATTTCAAGTATACTGAATGCATCAATTATTTTCTTTGACTGTGATACCTGGTATTGTGAGATAATGAGAATTTTTTTTTTTGTTTTATTAAAAAAAAAAACATTCCTATAGCTTCATTTTTTAGCACTAGAAACTTTCAGACCCCCAGTATCCACGAGCCGAACGCGGTTTGGTGTCATAAGCATACAAATCGTTCCTATTAGCATACACATTCTTCTCTGCAGCATCACCATCCAGCCAGAGCATCAGTTCATCTACTGGATTATTGTCAAACTATATAGAATAGTCTAAAAACAAGTATAGCTTATTGACATTATAATATTGTCATGCATTAATACATTATATAATATTGTCAAGTTTCAATATTTCGTTAGACACCATTAACCATCGTGTTAAACTGAGTAACGTTTCTTATTAAGTTTACCTCCACCACAAATAGTATCTATGAACTGCATGACTTTTGCCACTGGCCGTTTTAAAAGCTTATTAGCCAGTAATATGTCGCTAGACGCCATTAGGCATTGTGTTAAACTTTGTAACGTTTCTTATTAATTTTACCACCACCACAAATAACATCTATTAACTGTATGGATTTTGCCACTGGCCGTTTTAACAGCTTATTAGCCATTCGTGAATAACATTGATACACTAACTACTGTATCAATATAGGTGACGATAATGGACTTTTACGTCAAGTGAAAAGACGAGAGAATTGTGTAGCCAGCGAAGTGTTTGACTATCCTGAAGAAATCCTAAGAGATAATTCGAAAATCCACCAGAAATAGTCGCAATATAACAGTAAAGTAGTGATGGCCGTTCTTCTAGCAGCAGGATATTATGCTAGCAGCGCTAACTCAGATTTTCTTTTTCAAAATAAAAGCCATCATTGAACTATATAAGGCGATATAGTTAACAATCTAGTCTGTCAATCTAGTCAGTCATTTTATGTTTAAAAAATTACAGACTAGATTGACAGACTTGTCTGTCATTATTAACATGATTGTCTCGTCTTTTTGTCAAGTGAAAAGACGAGAGAATCATGCAGGCAGCGAAGTGTTTGTCTATCCTGAACAAATCCTAATATCCACCAGAACTGTTTTATTTTAGGCTTCCTATTACGTAGCTACATAAGGTTATAGCCAGCAAGGTTTTTGTCTGTCCTGAACCTCATTCATAATGTGTTTAGACTGTTACGGGAGTCAAACGCGGGACCTGTTGTTCTGTAGCCCACGTCTCTAACCACTACGCTATTTAACAATAGGTAGTCAGTCAGTCAGTCAGTCAGTTTGGGACGGACTCACTCACTCACTCAGAGACATTCGCTCTTCTAGGCTGGTTCCGCTTACGCGGCAAAAATAATGAATTACAGAATTTTTGTTGCAAATGGTTAATGAATTTGAAGAATACAAGAATGTGTTTGTATTGAAGGTCTTATCATAAGGAAAAACGACTAAAAAAGAATACATAGAATGATTATTTCTAAGAACACAGGCTATAGTATTTTCATTTGTTTATTAGGCCCTACAAATGTACAAAATGAAAATTAGACAATGCTTATATTATTCAAAGATAAATCCATTAGAATATAGTTTTCATTTTGATCTCATTTTGATGATGTACAAGGTAAAATAAGAGACATTGTCGACCAGTTTGCAACGATCAAAGGATATATGCATGAATAGCCGTACATAGGCCTAAAGCACGGTTGCTTGGTAAACACGATAAATTTCAAAGAATGAATAACACACAGGCTACAGCCTATTAGTTGACATAAAATTGATAGGTCCAAAGGATATGCAGCCTCTTCCATTGTTCTACAAAGGCATAGGCTCAGGTATATGGCCACACAGCCTTCTCTTCAAGTAATAACATTGCGATGTAATATTCAATGTTTTTTTATTTATTTTATGCTTGATAAACACAATACATGTCAAAGGATGAATGACACATGCTACAACCTATTCATAGAAATAAAATTGATTCGCTCTCCCAGTGGTCTGATTTCATCCTTCCCCAGGTATGGACAGTCATTGAGTATGTACTTTGACATCATGTGTCGACATCAGCAGCTAACCAATATTTTATCCCAAACTTGTTGTGTTTGTTGGCCATGTAATGGGTAAAATGGCGCCAAGCTTTTGTTGGGAACAGTTGCTCAACACTTTTATTTTTATTATTTCTTTCCTGGCTTGTAACAAGCAATACAATTCCTCACAAAACTTTTCCAGGTATCTGAGGTTGCGGAAAACTTCCAGTTCCAAGTGTACTCTTCTTGTCGTCAAAATGCAGTTGTCGCATAATCTCTCTGAATCGGTTGCGTGACATGGTCTTCGAAAAAGTCCACTCCATATTGATCAGACCAAAATGACTCCACATCTGTGTTCTTCCCACCGTATGCGTTGCGGACATATAAGAACGCAATTAATACTTTAAGTTTGGTTTACCATTATGAACTAAACACTGTCAATTGTCTGAGTTGTTTGACTTGCTCACTGAGTTCAGATTATATAAAATTTGTACCCTCATCATCATTCTTCATCACACTTCAATCACACGCATAGGTTTGTCTGGGTTTATTGCACCCATTCAACCGAGGTTTATTGATCTTTTATCCAGGTTATCGCCCATTGACATGAATTGATATTCATGTAAACAATTTCAAAGAATGATTTACAGTAGCCTACTTGAAAATATAGAAAAGTCATTTGTCGATTGTATTGATGTGGGCTATTATGACCCACACACTTACACATGAATCAGTCTCGTACAGCGATCAGCCATAACATTATGACCACCTGCCTAATATTGTGTAGGTCCCCCTTTTGTCGCCAAAACTGCCCTAACCCATCGAGGCATGGACTCCACTAGACGTCTGAAGGTGTGCTGTGGTATCTGGCACCAACACATTAGCAGCAGATCCTCTAAGTCCTGTATGTTGTGAGGTGGGGCCTCCATGGATCGGACTTGTTTGTCCAGCATGTCCCACAGATGCTCGATTGGATTGAGATCTGAGTCATTTGGAGGCCAACACCTTGAACTCGTTGTTTTACTCAAACCATTCCTGAACCGTTTTTGCTTTGTGGCAGGGTGCATTTTCCTGCTGAAAGAGGCCAGTGCCTTCAGGGAATACTGTTGCCATGAAAGGGTACACATGGTCTGCAAAAATGCTCAGGTAGGTGGTACGTCTCAAAGTAACATCCACATGAATGGCAGGACCCAAGGTTTCCCAGCAGAACATTGCCCAAAGCATCACACTGCCACTGCCGGCTTGCCTTTTTCCCCATTGTGCGTCCTGGTGCCATGTGTTCTCCAGGTAAGCGATGCACACGCACCTGGCCATCCACGTGATGTAAAAGAAAACGTGATTCATCAGACCAGGCCACCTTCTTCCATTGCTCCGTGGTCCAGTTCTGATGGTCACATACACATTGTAGGCGCTTTCGGCAGTACAGGGGTCAGCTTGGGCACCCTGACTGGTCTGCTGCTACGCAGCCCCATACACAACAAACTGCTATGCACTGTGTGTTCTGATACCTTTCTATCTGTATCCGCATTAACTTTTTGCCAGACCGTGTAAGCGGAGCCGGCCAAGAAGAGCGAATGTCTCTTAGTGTGTGAGTGACTGACTGACTACCCCTTGTTAAATAGCGTTGTGGTTAGAGAAGCGGACCTGTGAACTATAGGTCCCGAGTTTGTATATCCTCACAGGCGAAGCGAAGTACACGTTATAAATTATTCTGTATAGACGAAAACTTCGTTGGCTAAAACCGTTAGTATCTGCATTATAGTAAGCCTGAAATAAAACAGTTTACGGTTATATTGTGAATGTTTCTGGCATGGAAAAGTTCATCTTCAGTCTCACTAGCAATTGCTCAATTGTTATGATTATTCCTAGGAAGTTAGTAGATACTAGTAAGCCTATTACTGGCTAATAAGCTGTTAAAACGGCCAGTGGCAAAAGCAATACAGTTCATAGACGCTTTGGTGGAGGTAAACTTAATAAGAAACGTTAGTCAATTCAACACAATCCTCAATGGAGTCTAGCGACTGCTGAAACGTGTAATTCCGTGGCGTAGTGGTTAAAGACAGTGCCTCTCATGTGGAAGACCTAAGTTTGAATCTATTGAGAGCAACGACATTCATTATTTCTGGTAGATTCCACGATTCTCTCGTTTTTTCACTTGATGAAAAAGTTAGTTATCGTCGCCTTTATTGATAGTTATTGTGTAAATGTCATTCACGAATGAAAGAAAAAAGTATGTTGTTTTGCCATGAAAGAAAAAAATATGTTCTTATGCCGTGAAATGAAATAGCTTTGGCAGACTCGCTAGCGATTGCTCAATTCTTATGACTATTCCAGTAAGTTAGTAGATACCGGTAAAGCTTATTTCTGGCTAATACGCTGTTTAAACGGCCAGTGGCAAACGCCATACATAGACGCTATTTGTGGTGGAGGTAAACTTAGTAAGAAACGTTAGTCAATTTAACTGTATCAATGTCACTCACGAATGGGCAGTTAACTGTTAAAACGGCCAGTGGCGAAAGAGGAATTGTTCAGAATAGACACGAGGCTATACTGACACCCAGCAAATGTACAGCTCCGTGGTGTAGTGGTTAATGACAGCCTTTCACATGGGCGACCCAGGTTCGAATCTCGAGAGGGCAGCACTTTCTATTGCGGGCCGGCTGAAAAAAAGCCGGGCCGGCTTTCTTGTTCAGCAATTTGAGCTATAGTAGCTTGTCTACTATAGTAGCTTGTCTACCAGTCTTCGCTCCCCATGTGCATCAATGAGACTTGGCCACCCATGACCCTGTTGCCGGTTCACCGCTTTTCCTTCTTTGGACCACTTTTGATATGTACTGACCACTGCAGACTAGGAACACCCCGCAAGGACTGCAGGTTTGGAGATGCACTGACCTAGTCGTCTATCACAATTTGGCCCTTGTCAAAGTCGCTCAGATCCTTACGCGTTCCCATTTTTCCTGCTTCTAACACTTCAACTTTGAGGACAGAATGTTCACTTGCTGCCTAATGTATCCCACCCACTGACAGGTGCCTTGATAACGAGATTCAGTGTTATTCACTTCCCCTGTCAGTGGTCATAATGTTATGGCTGGTGTGTGTATGTTCAGTCGTTATCCTTCTGGCCACCAGTCAGCACACATCTTCAGAGGTTTGATGAATTTGGCCTACATAAGAAGCTGAATCTTCAGTAAAATAAGCAGAGAAAATTCATAGACAGATGATAGGATGATTGATGTTTTGTTTCTCTCCTAATGAAAAACAGTAATGTGTGATACGTTTGTTGAATTGTTGAGGAATTTGTTTGCATTATGTTTCAGTAACAATACATTTGTTGAATTGTAAAGAATATTGTTTGTATTTAACTTTTTCACGCATACATTTCAAATATCCCTTAATGGCCCCCCAGCGTGAGTTTTTTTTTGCGCGTGATTTCAGTACTCACCCAGGGTTCCAGATGTCACAATACATTTCATCCACAGCTTCCCAAAAACACCATGCTGCTTACTACTTGTGCATCTAATTTATTTGAATTATATTAGCAAACTACTAGCAGTAGTAATACTGTTAAAAAGGTATATTGAATAATTATTGACCAACTCTAAAAAATGCTGTCCTTTTTCTAAAGATCGTGGCGCAAAAGACACTGATACGCTTCACTTGTTCTATCAATAAAACATACGCTAACTATCAGGCAATAGGTGGCATGTGAATCATTTATTCACATAATTATTCAGAAGCTCTCAAAAGTTAAGACAAATTATGAATTCAGATTCTTGCATATTTACTAATGGACAAATACGATCAGTGAAAAAATAGATTTTTTAAGACTACGTTGAGCTTTTTTATCGAGCAATTCCTGAGGGGGACACCGAAAGAAGTGCTATCATACTGTTTTAGTTTGCACCATTGGTTTGCTCACTACTGTAGCTCTGCAAATTCAGCTATTGTATGTGTGACCCCACCAACATAAAACAAACTGACATGATTAACCCCACTTAGCTACATGCATTGAGTCCCTTTCAGATGGTTGACACCAACACAAACATCTTGCCAGCTAAGGAACACTACATACATTGCATTCTCTCATTGACTCAAATTCAAACAGCTGCAAACACTTGTTGATATTACTGTAGCTAGCTAGCAAATGTCAGCTAACCGCTAGCTAACAAGGTGTGACCTGTAATTCAATGCAGTGAAAATTAAGATTGGTGATGGTTATAAATGTGTCTTATGGTATTGAGTGGTAGAAGTAAAGAAATGTCTGACATATACTTTATTTGAACTAGCTACAGCCACCAACGACAGACTGCTTCCGATTCCCACACACGCACTGTAGTAATGTAGTACCTGCATGATGTGCCACTGCTGAGGACTGGGGGGCAGTTGATCAAACCATTGTGAGGCAATGGGCGGGGGTTGCAATCTTTTGAAACTTAAAAACGCACTATTAAGTGCCTATAATCAGCATAAGTGCTTTCATTGCGTCTTATAAATATTATTGAAATTACATAGCTATGTTTACAGTGATATATTGGTGAGGGACAAATCATAGTTTTCTCCAGGATGGCAAATCTGTCCGGAAAACGAGCAATTGTAAATGACCATCCGGTCTCCAAGTTATTCATCTTATCACCTTTCTTTATCTTTGGTTGATTACCAAACATACTGCCCACAAACTGGTAATGTAACTTCTCGACATTTTTTCACAATTATTTTAACCGGTTGTCAGCTCTCCCAGGATATGGTGAGATGTTCTAGTTGCTAATATCATTCATTTTTGTGTCAGTCAGAGTGGTGGCTGCCTGTTGGTACATAAGTAACCCTTCTTTCCCGTTAATAGTAGTGTAGATCTTCAAACAATTGCCATGAGGAAATAATGTTATAAACACTGTTTGAGCTGAATGTGAGTAATTAAAAGCGAGGTCTGACCAGTGATTGTTGCGTCACTCGTACCTAGACGTTCTAATGGTACGTTCTAACAATACGTTCTTATCACACCGGTGTGATCGTACACTTCAGGGGCCACTCTAGCCTGATCACACTGGTGTGATCGTATGCGTCAAGGGGATAATTCCTGCTAGTAATTGTTGTGTAATACATTTGTTGAATTACATGTGAAGCAGAATCTTCGGCAATATAATCAGTAAAAATTCCTAGGCCCGGTTTCCCAAAGCACTAAGATGATCGTAAGATGCACATAAATGCCTAGTTATTTTATCAGTGCGTTTCCAGAAAGCATTGTTACTTAAGTGGCATGTAACATCGCTTGTTAATTAAGAAGTGCTCCGGACCACTTGTTACTCCATCGTAACAGGCATTTTACTGTTTTTGTGAAATAGTGCCTCCCTCAACATGCGAGGGGTGATCGCAAACAGTTAATATTCAGGTAATAGGCGAATTTATCAAAACAGTTTTAATTTAGATCAATTTATTTAGACAAATTATATAATAAGTGCGTGAGTGGATGTGAATGTAATTGAATGCATTTGTCAATTAAGGGTAAAGAAAAACGTACGTAAAACAAGAAATCATTAAGAAAACGTGTTCAAAATTAATGTTCACGAGTCTGAAACACCGCATCGTAGGCTACTGTGTCTTTGATGGATTGGTGCTGGTGCCTCTACCTCGTCAAGAAGAACATTGATTTCTTCAGCTCTGAATGCTTGTTTTCTCTTGCGTTCTATTTTTATTTCAAACAATTAGCATATTTTTCCAACTATGCTTTATATTCCTGGTTAACTAATCGTGTTGATTGCTGTAACATATATTCTATATAGCTACCGGAGGAACTGATATTTGATGTCATGTGATCAATTTCCAGAGATATGATTTTGATTGGCTGAAGTCCACCCCTTTGGTTAGATATGTCTCGTCCACCCTAAATTTCACTACATCTTCGAGTTTTACATTTTACTATTGATGCCTAAGTAGCAGTAGAATACATCGCCAGCGATATTATATGCTTCTGATAAGTAATCAAGCTCTATCGAAATGCAATAGGCAATATTTAAAAACAAATTCATGGCCTAATGACATTCCAAACCCCAAACATGGCCTAATTCCATTCCAAACGGCCCAGAACGTAGCCCTTACGTCTGTCGTAACGTAGGTCCATCTTAAACTACGTGCATCGTTAAATCGTCATAAGTGCCATGTTATCAGGAAGCCGGACCCTATTCAGATGATGTGCTATGTTTGACAAACAAGAAACCAGGCAAGCCTAGTTCAGCCGGCCCGCAATAGAAAGGGTTGCCATCTCGAGATTCGAACCCGGGTCACCCACGTGAAAGGCTGTGTCGTTCACAACTACTCCACGAAGCTGTACCTTTGCCAGCTGTCAGTATAGCCTCTTGTCTCTATCCTGAACAAATCCTCTTTTGCCACTGGCCATTTTAATAGTTAATTGGCCATTCGTGAATGACAATTGATATTGATTGCCAATGGCCGTTTTAACAGCGTATTAGCCAGTAATAAGCTTTACCGGTATCTACTAACTTACTGGAATAGTCATAAGAATTGAGCAATTGCTATCGAGTCTGCCAAAGCTATTTCATTTCATGGCATAAGAACGTATTTTTTTTCTTTCATGGCAAAACAACATACTTTTTTCTTTCATTCATGAATGACATTTATACAATAACTATCAATAAAGGCGACGATAACTAAGTTTTTCATCAAGTGAAAAGACGAGACAATCGTGGAATCTACCAGAAATAATTAATAAATGTCGTTGCTCTCAATAGATTCGAACATAGGTCTTCCACATGAGAGGCACTGTCTTTAACCACTACACCATGCCATTACACGTTTCAGCAGTCGCTAGACTCCATTGAGAATTGTGTTACACTGACTAATGTTTCTTATTCAGTTTACCTCCACCATAGCGTCTATGAACTGTATTGCTTTTGCCACTGGCCGTTTTAACAGCTTATTAGCCAGTAATAGGCTTACTAGTATCTACTAACTTCCTAGGAAAAATCATAAGAATTGAGCAATTGCTAGCGAGACTGAAGATGAACTTTTCCATGCCAGAAACAGTTGCAATATGACCGTATACAGTTTCAGTTAAGGCTTACGATAATGTAGATACTACTGAAGGTTTTAGCCAGCGAAGTTTTCGTCTATATGGAATAATTCATAATGCGTACTTCGCTTCGTCTGTGAGAAGATACAAACTCGGGACCTATAGTTTACAGGCCCGCCTCTCTAACCACTATGCTATTTAACAAGGGTCGGTCGCATTGGCTCTTCTTGGCCGGCTCCGCTTACGCGGTCCGGCAAAAACAGCAATGTTTAATACATTTTTAGAATTGTCAAGGATATTGTTACTTGGGCTTGCGCAGCAAAAAGCCCCAGGTTAGTTCTTCGACATAGAGTTCTGCTCAAAATTTTGCATACCCTTGGAGAATTGGTGATTGTATTTACCATTTGTAAATAAAACATGAGTGAGCAGGAAAAACAACGTCTTATTTCTTATGGGATTCACATTCAACTGTAGGTCATAACAGAATGGCACAATCATAAAACAAAACATGGCAACAAAGAATATGACCCCTGTTCAAAAGTCTGCGTACCCTTACTTCTTAATACTGTGTATTGCCCCCTTTAGCATCATTGACAGTGTGCAGTCTTTTGTAATAGTTGTCTATGAGGCCCTGAATTCTTGCAGGTGGTATAGCTGCCCAATCGTCTTGGCGAAATGCCTCCAGATCATGCAAAGTCTTTGGTCGTCTTGCATGAACCGCACGTTTGAGATCTCCCCAGAGTGGCTCGATGATATCAAGGTCAGGAGACTGTGATGGCCACTCCAGAACCTTCCCCTTTTTTTGCTGTAACCACTGGAGGGTCAACTTGGCCTTGTGCTTAGGGTCATTGCCGTGCTGGAAAGTCCAAGAGCGTCCCATGCGCAGCTTTCGTTCAGAAGAATGCAAATTGTCTGCATATTATCAGTATTTTCTGATAACATGCTGCATTCATCTTGCCATCAATTTTCACAAGATTCCCTGTGCCTTTAGAGCTCACACACCCCCAAAACATCAGTGAGCCACCACCATGCTTCACAGTGGGGATGGTATTCTGTTCACTATAGGCCTTGTTGACCCCTCTCTAAACACAGCGCTTATGGTTGTGACCGTAAAGCTCTATTTTGGTCTTGTCACTCCAAATTACAGTGTGCCGGGTGTTGTCGGGCATATTGTAACCAGGCTTTTTTGTGGCATTGATGCAGTAAAGGCTTCTTTCTGGCAGCTCAACTATGCAGATCATTTTTGTTCAGGTATCGTCTTATTGTGCTCCTTGAAACAACCACACCGTCTTTTTCCAGAGCAGCCTGTATTTCTCCTGAGGTTACCTGTGGGTTTTTCTTTGTGTCCCTAACAATTCTTTTGGCAGTTTTGGCTGAAATCTTTCTTGGTCTTCCTGATCTGATCTGATCTGTTATCAAGAGATCCCCAAATTTTCCACTTCTTGATAAGTGAAAAGTACGCACTGGCATTTGCAAGGCTTTGGATATCTTTTTATATCCTTTTCCATCTTTATAAAGTTCCATTACCTTGTTATGCAGGTCTTTTGACAGTTCTTTTCTGCTCCCCATGGCTCAGTATCTAGCCTGCTCAGTGCATCCATGTGAGAGCCAACAAACTCATTGACTATTTATACACCGACACTGCAATTTAAAAAGCCACAGTTTGTGTGTCACCTTTTGTGTCTGTAACAGGGCCAAACATTCAAGGGTATGTAAACTTTATTTTTTCCAACTTTTCAAAAACAGCTCCAGTGTACTTTCTGAACCAGATACACAAACATGGATTTACATAAGTATAGCTATACTTCTCAGATATTCATATCTGAAAAAAAAGATATGAGATACTGCAACCGGAGTAGCCATAGCAACAAGATTTTTTGCTACTTTTACACAAACATGGATATCAGCCTTCAAAGACTTTTCATACATTAAAACACAACTGTTCAAAGTTTGCTTTACCAGTGTACTGGCCAAAACTTAGTTTGAAAAGGTTGTTAAAGCAAGCCCCAGAAACTTTACTTGTAAAGTTCAAAGCTCGTTTGTATTATGTTTCAATAATAATTAATTTGATGATTGGTAATGAACTTTGTATTTCATTTCGCGGGTAATTATGTAGCGTAATAAATTTGATGAATTAGGTCTACGTAAGATGATGAATCCTTTTATAAAATCAGCAGTGAAAATTCATAGACAGATGATAGGATGTTTTTTGTTTCTCTCTTACGGAAAAACAGTATCATGTAATAGGTTTATTGAATTGTCCAGGATATAGTTTGCATTATGTTTCAATACCAATTAACAAGAACGTAGTTTGTATTTCGTTTTGCAAATTATTATTTAGCTAATACATTTGATGAATTAGGCCTACATAAGAAGCTGAATCTTTGGTAAAATGAAAAACGGTAACTTGTTATACATATGTTGAATTGTCGAGTAGCCTATATTGTTTATGTTTCAATAATAGCCTAATTAATTTGTGGAATGGTCAAGGAAATCGTTTGTATTTCATTTGTAAGTTCATTCAAATTCAACCAAGGCTCTGATCTTTCATCTGGGAGTATCGCCCATTCATCCATTGATGTCATTCATTCAGTGAGGGATGATTAGCGCCTGGGTACCATTAACGGCTGCCTGGGTACCAACACAAAGTGGCATATGCTTTTGGCGGATTAAGTCGGAACACAGTGTAAAAAAAAAAAAACAGGTAAATAGTTTTCAGTTTGTGAGTTTGTTCCATTGCCAGAATTCTAATGTAATATATGCCTATTTGGTGTAATTTTCAGTTTTATTTTAATTACAAACTCAAACGCCAATTGGCTTAGGCATTTGGTGGTACTGGTGTTAATATAGGACCTCACCTTCTTTAACTGAACTGCATTTGACCTCTGACATGATCACATTGGCTACTTCAGAGTTATTTCCACTCCAAAGAGTTAGCACTATGATCAGGGAAATCATGGGTTTAACTGCAATGGGCTTTAAGGGCGATTATTTATAGAAAATATAATATTTCCTGTGTATAAAAAAACAACTGCAGTAACACAGCAACAACACTATTTGACTTGAAGAGATATCAAGCCAGTTATCTAGTCAAGCAACTGTACAGGCTAAAAAACATGTGACAAGGCTACTGCAGCTGCTTCTGAGGTTATTAGGAGAGGCTATTTTCAGATATCAGTAATAACTGTTATTGAGTCCTAAACTGTTTATAAACCAGTACCTGAACAGTCTAAGCTATTTATATACACTTTTCCCCTTTATATAAAGGGTACTAAGAATTACTGGAGCAGGCAAAGACTACTAGACATGCTCCTAGAGTTCACAAGTTCCTGACCTTAGTGTGGAGTTACAGTGTGAGCAGGGTTACATTGTTCAGGCGTGGTTTTAAAAATAGGCCCTTGGTGGCAACAGCACAGTCAGATCCTATTGCTTTTATCAAAAGATGCCAAAATGTAACATCTATCATCGACTAACCACAGTTGGTAGTGATATGCCCATCTAAATAGGATTATGGATCTAACTTGAATTTATGTGTTCACTTAATTTTGGATTATGACATGTATTTGTACATTTATAATCACATTTGTGTGGACTTTGTGTGTCTATCCTAAGGCTTTGAGCTCCAGTTCCGTCTGGGCCCTACTCTCCAGGGAAAAAATGTACGTGTGTACACTAACTACCCTGCTCTGGGGGAACACTTTGACCGTCACACCTTCCAGGCCCTGGAATGGCATAACCCCACAGGAAGGGAGGATGACTCTGACAAGTTCTGCTCCCTAGACCTACAGATTG